>MU735281.1:6867-23835 GCA_026770625.1 Nicotiana glauca
TTAGTTTAAAAATACCAAATGGACTTGTAAAATTATGTAAAAATCATGTAAATTATATTTTTTTGTGTAGATGTGAGAATAAAATAAATTATTCACCCAAAATGACGAGTTTTGGGAATAATTATTGGATTTTATAGTGCAAAATAGGTCATAAATTGGTTTTATAAATCTTAAAAAATTTGGAAAAATACCAAAACCTTTGGGGATGCTTATATATGCATATACATGCTATTTTGAAAGTATTTTGAGTATATAAAAAATACATAGGGAAAAATTGGGTATCAACATGGGGGTGTTTGGCAAAAGTTCAAGTTCCTAAACCCAAAAGGGTAAAAATAGGACCGAAAATCGTTGATTGTGTTTTCATAGGATATGCGACCAATAGTAAAGCATATCGATTTTTGGTTCATAAATCAGAAAATCCTGACATTCATAATAATACGGTTATAGAATCAGATAATACTGAGTTCTTTGAAAATATATATATCCGTATAAAAAGGAATGCGAATCGATTGGTGAAGGAACTAAACGACCTCGGGAAGAAACAAAAGAAAGTACATTTAAACAGGAGGATCCAAGATGTAATAAACATCAAAGAACGTCTATTTTGTTTGGACCAAATTTTGTGACTTTCTTATTGGAAAATGAGCCTCGAACATTTAAAGAAGCTATGTCTTCTTCAGAATCATTGTTCTGGAAAGAGGCAGTTAATAGTGAAATAGAGGCAATGAAACGAGTTTTGGGATATTTAGAACATAACCAAAACTTTGATTTGCACTACAGTAAATATCCTGCGGTGATTGAAGGATATTGTGATGCAAATTGGATCACCGGTTCAACTGATTCAAAGTCCACAAGTGGATATGTATTCACTATTGGTGGAGGAGCGGTATCTTGGAAGTCGTCCAAACAAACTTGTATTGCCCGCTCTACAATGGAGGCTGAGTTCATAGCCTTAGATAAAGCCGTTGAAGAAGCTGAATGGCTCCGAAATTTCTTGGAAGAAATTCCATTCTGGCCCAAATCATTGGCATCAATATGTATACATTGCGATAGCCAAGCGGCAATTGGAAGGGTGGGGAGCATTATGTATAACGGTAAATCTCGTCATATACGACGAAGACATAAAATCGTTGGACAACTACTCTCTAGAGGAATTATCATGATTGACTATGTAAAGTAAAGTGATAATGTGTCAGATCCACTTACAAAAGGCCTAACTAGAGAGGTAGTTGAGAAATTATCAAGGGGAATGAGACTGTGGCCGAGAACAAGTCCTAGTGGCGGTAACTCTAACTAGAAGACTGGAGATCCCAAGATCTAGGTTCAAGGAGATCAAACAAAGTCATTACTGACGGTTCAACATTGTCAACTAAACTTTTAGTCCATTCTCATGAAGAGACAATGTTCAATACCAAGGATAAAGCATTAAGGCTTTTTAATGATTTCTAAATTTGATATGGGGTATATCAAATAGTGTATCTACAGGATGACACGTTTAGGAATCACCTATGTAAGTGTGAAGTGTTAGTCGCTTCAAGGAGAATTTTGCAAGGCCAATTCTCTACGCACTTATGAAACCAGGCGGTGTTCATGGCTGAAACGAACACAACAATGAGAACCAAAGACGGTTAAGGGTTGATTGTGTGACTTACGGTTGTCTAGGCATACACTAAAGTTCGATGGTTCAAAGATATCAAATCTACCGATCGACTTCATTACGGAAAGTTCAAAGGAAAACCTACTTATCCAGATGCAATTAATCTTTGCTTGCGAATCACACAAGTTTTTCAAGCATACTTCCGTGATATAGCCATTCCCCATTCATGTGGGGGATTGTTGAGGATTTTAAAATGGAAAAGTCTTAAAAAGAGGGTGAATGAAAAATGGAGGAAAAATGAAATTTTTGAGTAAAATTTTAAGTTTCCCTCTCTTGAAACATTGTCCCTCATTGAAAGAGGAAAATGATTTTGGTAAGTATATATACAATTGCTCTTCTTGTAGATCTTAAAGAGTTAAGAAGAAAGCAAGCCTCGCGCCGTCGTCGTCGTCGCTCGCTCGGCTCGGCTTTCGGCTTCGGCTTCAGCTTCGGATTAGGATTTGGATTTGGTCAAATGATTGATTTGATTAATTTTTTGAACCAAATTTATTTGTTAATAGTAAATATTAACGTAAGATTATCCGCATTTGTAACGGATATGCTCCAATCCATGTATTGTCCCACCAGTTGCAATTGCAGCCGCCTAGTGCTCCTCCCACAATGGCCAAGTGCCTGCTCCATAACAAGCTAGTACATGCTCCACCATGGAGGGTGGCGGGTCTCACAGCTGACTGATATAAATATTAGCAGCAGCAATTAGAGAAAGACACCGAAAATTTGAGAGCAATTAATCTCCTCTTCAATTTGAACTCAACGTTGGTTATAGATTGCATTCCTTCCTCTCAGAATTTCCATACGATTTATGAGTTTCTCCTCCCTTATTCTGCATTATTTTTAATTACAAACAAAGCATCCGTAAGTGTGATTTTGTCATGACCCCAATCCCGGTCGTGATGGCGCCCAACACAATATAGGCAAGCCCGACCATGTAAGCACTCTCAACCCAAGTACGAAACTCTTAATCAATTAATAAATTTAATTTACCAATTAAGCATGAGTTCAACCTGTGATAATAGATAAAAGCAGTGCAGAAACTATAACAATGCCAAATACAGCCCCTAACAGATCTCGTGTCACGATTCTAGAGCCTCTAGGTACAACTGAGTAGCAACATATACATATGAAAGTCTAGATGCGGAAGTAAAAGGGATAAGAGGAGAAATCGGGTCCTGCGGACGCCAGGCAGCTACCTCTATGACTCCGGTAAATAGACTGGGCAGCAGCAACAAACTCAGCTAAGCCTCCGGGACACCTGTATCTGCACACATGGTGCAAGAAGTAAAGTGAATACTCCGACTCAGTGAGTAATAACAATAAATAACGACTGAAAGTAAGAAATCTCGTAAAAACACTACACAGTTCTATATCAAACAGTAAAGGCAGTAAACAACAGCTAAGTGGGGAAAACAGGTGAATATCCCTCAAACCAGTACACAATTCACTTACTCCTCTCAAAGTTTGGTAATTTACCTACACTGCTACGGCGTGCAGCCCGATCCAATAATAATATATACTGTTGCGGCGTGCAGCCCGATCCAATAATAATAGTCGACGGCGCTCACTGGATGTGTGCAAACTCCGGAGGGGCTCCTACAGCCCAAGCGCTATAATACTGCGTTGTGCTGTCCGATCCATAATATATACTATATATATATACCATTGCAGTGTGCAGTCCGACCCATACAATATACTATTGCGGCGTCCAGTACGATCCATACATGTATATGTATATACTGCTGCGGCGTGCAACCCGATCCGGTATATATCAAATACCCTCACTATGGGGTCCTTGACTCCTCTCAGTCAATATAGACTTGGCCACTCAGGCTCACTCAGCTAAGACAGGGTTTCCAACCCTAGGTATTTCTCATTTGAATTGCTAATTCCTAAAGCTGGTTCATATTATGTTTAACAGTTAAGAATATGACTGAGAGTACGATTTCAACAAGTAAAGTGAGGTCAATTAGCACAACGTACCCCCTAAGGGTTCTACAGATCGACACACGGCCCCAAACATGGCAACTAGCCCAAAATATACTGATATTAATTAAGTCTCAGTAAAAAATACAGTAGAGTCATCAAACGGGATGGACCAAGTCCGAATACCCAGTAGTAACAACACCACGGTCATCATACGACGCGTATCTCATCTCAACATAGCACCACGTAGTTTAAATCCAGGGTTTCAAACCCTCAGAACATCATTTATAACCATTACTCACCTCAAACCGGCCGAAATCCTAGTTCGCCTTGCGCTTTCCTCGCAAATCAACCTCCTCGTGAGTAGAATCTAGTCAAAACCACAAGGAATACATCACAATAGGCTAAGGGAACATAACCCAATCGAAAAGACTCGAAAATTATCCAAAAATTACGAAGTTGGCAAAACCCGAGCCCCGGGCCCACTTCTCGAAAAATTACAAAATTCACATCACCGGATTCCTCGTCTTACCACGAGTTCATACATATCAAATTTACCAAAATCAGAGTTCAAATGCCCCCTCAAATCCCAAGTTTTCATTTCAAAAAGCAAGCCCTAGTTCTTCCAATTTTTACCCAAATTTCCAAGAATTAAAGGTTGATTCTTCAATAAAATGATTTTTCTACGTCACGAGACTCACCTCCAATCAATTCCCGTCGAAACCCTCTTCAATTTCTCCCAAAAAGCTATCAAGGTGGTCAACAATGGAGGAAAAATGAATAGGCTCACGGATGAAATAATCAAATAAAACCTTCTGCCCAGGTGTTTTTAACCCTATGCGATCGCGGCTCCAGGCACGCGATCGCGATGAACAAATTCCCAGGGATTCAAAAACATTCTATGTGAACGCAACAGGAACTCTGCGATCACGGTTAACAAATTACCAAACCTACGCGAACGCGTCCAATTTTATGCAAACGCGTAGAATAAAAACATGCTGCCCCAAAATCCTCTTATGCGAACACGGGATGTATCATGCGATCGCGTAGCTTCACCTTCCAGTGATGCACGATTGCGACTCAATGGATGCGATCACATAGGCCAATTTTCCCTTCTGCAACAACTGCTAAAACCTGTAACTTTTAATAGCTAAACTTAGTCCGATTGACCACCCGAAATCATCCCGAGGCCCCCGGGACCTCAACCAAAAGCACCAACACATCCTAAAACGTTATTCAAACTAGTTCTAATCATCAAAACACATCAAACAACGCTAAAACCATTAAATCTCATCGGATTCAAGCCTAAGTTTCATCAACACTTCCGAAATGCGCATTTGATCAAAAACCCGACTAAAACACCTCCGAATGACCTAAAATTTTGCACACACATCCAAAATCACCTAACAAAGTTACTGCAACTCTCGAAATTCCATTCTGACCCACGGATCAAAATCTCACCTACCAACCGGAATTCGCCAAAATACTAACTTCGCCAATTCAAGCCTAATTCTACACCAGACCTCCAAAACCAATTCCCATCGCACTCCTAAGTCACAAATCATCCCCAAAAGCTAACCGAATCATCGGAAATCATATCCGAGCCCTCTAACTAAATAGTCAACTTCCGGTTGACTTTTTCAAAAACAAGCCCTCCTTAAAGAGACTAAGTGTCTCATTTCCATCTAAAACCAATCCAATTCGACTCGATCACCTTCAATACTGATAATGAAGCATAGAGAAACATAAAATGAGGGAAACGGGGCGGTAACTCATGTGACGACGGGCCAGGTCATCACATCCTCCCCAACTAAAACAAACGCTCGTCCTCGAGCGGGTCAAGAAACATACCTGGAACCTCAAACAAGTGAGGATATCTGCTCCGCACTCCCGCTCGATCTCCCAAGTAGCCTCCTCCACGGGCCGACCTCTCCACTGCACCTTCACTGAAGCTATATCCTTTGATCTCAACTTTCGAACCTGATGACCCAGAATAGCCACTAGCTCCACATCATATGTCAAATCATCATCCAACTGAACCGTGCTGAAGTCCAGTACATGAGACGGGTCCCCAACATACTTCCGGAGCATAGATACATGAAATACCGGATGCACGCTCGACAAGCTGGGTGGCAAAGCAAGCTCATAAGCCACCTCCCCAATCCTCCTAAGTATCTCAAAAGGCCCAATGAACCGCGGACTCAGCTTCTCTTTCTTCCCAAATCGCATAACACCCTTCATGGGCGAAACCTTCAGCAAAACCTTCTCGCCCACCATGTAAGATACATCTCGAACCTTCCGGTCCGAATAACTCTTCTAACACGACTGAGCTGTACGAAGTCTCTCCTGGATCACTTTCACCTTCTCTAAGGCATCCTGGACCAACTCTGTCCCCAATAGTCTAGCCTCGCCAGGCTCAAACCAACCAACCGGAGATCTACACCGTCTCCCATATAAGGCCTCAAACGGCGCCATCTGAATACTGGACTGATAACTGTTGTTGTAAGAAAAATTTGCAAGTGGCAAGAACTCAGCCCAAGAATCTCCAAAATCAATGACACAAGCATGCAACATGTCCTCCAATATCTGAATAGTACGCTCAGACTGCCCGTTCGTCTGAGGATGAAATGCGGTGCTCAACTCCACCTATGTACTCAACTCTCGCTGAAAAGTCCTCCAAAACTGGGAAGTAAACTGAGTACCCCTATCAGATATAATAGAAACTGGGACCCCATGCAACCGAAAAATCTCCCAGATGAAAAGCCATGCCAGCCGCTCCGAAGAATAGGTTGTACACACCGGAATAAAGTATGCGGACTTGGTCAGCCGATCCACAATCACCCAAATCGAATCAAACTTCCCCGAGGTCCGAGGGAGACTGCTAACAAAATCCATAGTAATCCTCTCCCACTTCCACTCTGGAATATCCATCTACTGAAGCACACCACCCGGTCTCTGATGCTCATACTTGACCTGCTGATAGTTGAGACACCGAGCAACAAACCCCACTATATCCTTCTTCATCCTCCTCCACCAATAGTGCTGTCTCAAATCCTGATACTTCTTCGCGGCACCTAGATGAATAGAATATCGCGAGCTGTGGGCCTCCTCCAATATCGAATCCCGGATCCCATCCACATTAGGCACGCAAATTTGGCCCTGCATCCTCAACACGCCATCACTATCGATAGTCAAATCCCTGGCATCATCATGTTGAACCCTGTCCTTAAGGACAAGCAAATGTGGATCATCATACTGGCGCTCTCTGATGCGGTCATACAAGGAAGACCGAGAAACAACGCAAGCCAACACTCGACAAGGCTCTGAAATGTCTAATCTCACCATCCAGTTGGCCAAAGCCTGAACATCAACTGCAAATGGCCGCTCCCCAAATGGAATGTATGCCAAGCTACCCATACTAACTGCCTTCCGGCTCAAAGAATCGGCCACTACATTGGCCTTTCCTGGGTGATACAAAATGGTAATATCATAGTCCTTGAGTAACTCCAGCCACCTCCGCTGCCTCAAATTAAGATATTTTTGCTTTAATAGATGCTGAAGACTGCGATGATCGGTGAATACCTCACAGGATACTCCATACAAATAGTGCCTCCAAATGTTCAAAGCATGAACTATAGCAGCCAACTCCAAATCATGTACAGGGTAGTTCTTCTCGTGGGGATTCAACTGACGAGAAGCATATACAATAACTCTACCCTCCTGCATCAACACACATCCGATCCCAACTCTCGAAGCATCACAATAGATAGTGTAAAAACCTGAAGCTGATGGCAATACCAATACTGGAGTCGTGGTCAAAGCTGTCTTGAGCTTCAGAAAGCTCTCCTCGCACTCATCCGACCACACAAATGGAGCACCCTTCTGAGTCAACCTGGTCAAGGGCGACTCAATAGAGGAAAATCCCTGAACAAACTGGCGGTAATACCCTGCGAACCCAAGGAAACTACGAATCTCCGCGGCTGAGGTCGGTCTAGGCCAACTCTGCACCGCCTCTATCTTCTTCGGGTCGACCTGAATACCCTCGCTAGACACCACGTGTCCCAAGAAATCCACTGACCCAAGACAAAACTCACACTTGGAGAACTTTGCATAAAGCTTCTCCTCCCTTAATCTCCGTAGTACCACTCGCAAATGCTGAGCGTGCTCCTCCTGGCTATGCGAGTACACCAATATATCATCAATAAAAACAATCATGAACGAATCCAGATATGGCCGAAATACACTGTTGATCAAGTGCATGAATGGGCTGGGGCATTGGTCAGCCTAAAGGACATAACGAGAAACTCATAGTGCCCATATCTAGTCCTGAAAGCCGTCTTCACAATATCTGAGTCCTTGATCTTCAGCTGGTGATACCCTGAACGGAGATCAATCTTGGAGAACACCCTCTCTCCCTGAAGCTGGTCAAACAAATCATCAATACGGGGTAGATGGTACTTGTTCTTCACCATTACTTTGTTCAGTTGCCTGTAGTCAATGCACATTCTCATTGTGCCATCTTTCTTCTTCACAAATAGGACCGGTGCACCCCACGGTGACACACTCGGACGAATAAACCCCTTATCTAGGAGTTCCTGAAGCTGCTCCTTCAACTCTTTTAACTCTGCTAGTGCCATACGATAGGGAGGAATAGAGATGGGCAGAGTGCCCGGAACCAGATCAATACCGAAATCAATGTCCCTGTCCGGTGGCATGCCCGACAAGTCTGCAGGGAATACATCAGGGAACTCCCTCACTACAGGAATAGAATCAAGACTAGGAGCCTCAGCTACCACATCCCTCACAAAAGCCAAGTATGATAGACAACCCTTCCCAACCATTCGCTGGGTCTTTAGAAAAGAAATCACCCTGCTAGGCACATGGTCAGTCATACCATGCCACTCGATCCTCAGAACACCCGGAATACCCAACGTGACTGTCTTAGCATGACAGTCTAGAATAGCATGGCATGGAGATAACCAATCCATGCCCAGAATAACGTCAAAATCTACCATGCTCAACAACAACAAATAAATTCGGGTCTCTAGACCCCCAATAGTCACTAAACACGACCGATATACATGGTCCACAATAATAGTATCACCCACCGGGGTAGATATATGAACAGGTAAGGCAAGACACCCCCGGGTCGTACCCAAATGATGAGCAAAATAAGAAGACACATAGGAACAGGTGTATCCGGGATCAAATAAAATTGAGGCATCCCTGTGGCATACTGAAATAATACTTGTGATAACTGCATCCGAGGCAATAGCATCTGACCTACCCTGAAGAGCATAGAAGCGGGCCTGACCACCGCCTGATCGGCCTCCCCCTCTGGGGCGACCCCTGACTGCCTATCCCTCACCCCTAGCTGGCGGGGCGAGTGCTGAAGATACTGGTCCAGAAGATGAGGGCTGACCCCTTTATTGAGATGAACTGGCTGCATGGCGAGGACACTCCCTCCGCATATTCCCGAACTCACCATACTAGTAGCAACTCCCGGGTGCTGGGAACTAGGACTGAAGGAAACCCCTCGCGCCAGAGTGGCTAGCTGATGCACTCGGTCGGGATGAACTCTGAACAGATGGGGCATGAGACGAACTCTGCGCTGGAAGTGCACTGAGAGATGGCTGACTCTGCTGAGAGAACTGATAACCCCGGCCAAAAGATCCACCACGATACTTAGGTATAGCTCACTGTGCGGGCCTGAAAGAACGTCCCAGGCCCTGCTGAAACTGGCCCCTCGAAGGAGCGCCACTGTGACTACCAGAACCTCGATGCCTCTTGCCTCCCTCTTCTCACGATCCAGGCGGTGAATTGCCTCAATATCTCGTGCTATATCCACCACCTCCTCAAAGGTAGAACCCATCACTCGCTCTCTGGTCATAAGGATACGAAGAGGGTAATGAAGACCATCAACAAACCTCCAGATACGCTCACGGTCCGTCGGAACCAACCAAGATGCTTGCCGAGATAACTCAGAGAATCTCATCTCATACTGTGTCACTGACATCTCTCCATGATTTAGCCCCTCAAACTGTCTGTGCAGCTCCTTCTTACGGGACTGCGGTACATACTTCTCCAGGAAGAGAGTGGAGAACTGCTGCCATGTCAAAGGTGCTGCTCCAGCCAGCCTGCGCCGCTCATATGCCTCCCACCATGTGAAAGCTGCTCCAGTAAACTGAAATGTAGTAAAAGACACACTGCTGGTCTCAAGAATCCCCGCTGTGCGGAGCATCCGCTGACATCTATCAAGAAAACCCTGGGCATCCTCGCCCTTAGCTCCACTAAATGTCGGAGGCTGGAGTCTACCAAACCTCTCGAGGCGACGCTGCTCGTCCTTGGGCATAATTGGAACCCTATACTCCTGAGCTGGTACAATTGGCTGAGCTGGAGGTGCCTCTGGAGTCTGTAACCCCTGTAATCCCTGCTCAAGTGTGCGAGCAGCGGGGGTTTTATTGCCTCCCCCGGCCTGTGATGTAGCTTCTGCTGCTGTGGTGGCTGAGACAACCTCAGCCAAACCCGTTCACACTGTCAATATCTGGGCCAATGTCTCCTAGAGACCCGGTATCACAATGGGCACAGCTGGTGCCTGAATTGGTGCTGCTGGAGCCTGGTTCTGGGCTGGGGAAACTAAAGGATCCACAGGTGTTGCCCCTACTGCTCTGCCTCTACCACGACCACGGCCGTGTCCACGGCCTCTAGTAGACTCAGTGGGTTGTACTGGTGGTAGTCCGCCATGTCCGGTAGCACGAGTTCTCGCCATCTGCGAGAGAATAGAATACAGAAGTTTAGTTCTCAGATCAACAAAGTCGCATTACAAGAATTTCAAGAATATGTAGTTTTTACTAAAGGTTCTGCAGCTTCCCGAGGATAAGTACAGACGTCTCTGTACCGATCCGCGAGACTCTATTAAACCGGCTCATGACTTGCGAGACCTAGTAACCTAGGCTCTGATACCAACTTGTCACGACCCCAATCCCGGTCGTGATGGCGTCCAACATAATGCTAGGCAAGCCCGACCATGTAAGCACTCTCAACCCAAGTACGAAACTCTTAATCAATTAATAAAGGTAATATACCAATTAAGCATGAGTTCAACCTGTGATAATAGATAAAAGCAGTGCGGAAACCATAACAATTCCAAATACAGCCCCTAACAGATCTGGTGTCACGAGTCTAGAGCCTCTAGGTACAACTGAGTAGCAATCTATACATATAAAAGTCTAGATGTGGTAGTAAAAGGGATAAGAGGAGAAATCGGATCCTACGGACGCCAGGTAGCTACCTCGATCACTCCGATAAATAGACTGGGCAGCAGCAACAAACTCAGCTAAGCCTACGGGACACCTGTATCTGCACACATGTTGCAAGGAGTAAAGTGAGTACTCCGACTCAGTGAGTAATAGCAATAAATAATGACTGAAAGTAAGAAATCTCGTAAAAACACTGCACACTTCTATATCAAACAGTAAAGGCAGTAAACAACAGCTAAGTGGAGAAAACATGTGAATATCCCTCAAACCAGTACACAATTCACTTACTCCTCTGAAAGTCCGGTAATTTACCTACACTGCTATGGCGTGCAGCCCGATCTGTACAGTATACTGCTGCGGCGTGCAGACCGATCCATTTATGTATATATATACTGCTGCGGCGTGCAGCCCGATCCAATAATAATATATACTATCGCAGCGTGCAGCCCGATCCAATAATAATAGTCGACTGCGCTTTCTGGGGGTGTGCAGACTCCGGAGGGGCTCCTACAGCCCAAGCGCTATAATACTGCGGCGTGCAGTCCGATCCATAATATATACTATATATATACCACTGCGGCGTGCAATCCGACCCATATAATATACTACTACGGCGTGCAGTCCGATCCATACATGTATATGTATATATTGCTGCGACGTGCAACCCGATTCGATATATATCAAATACCCTCACTATGGGTTCCTTGACCCCTCTCAATCAATATAGACTTGGCCACTCTCGCTCTCTCAGCTAAGACAGGGTTTCCAACCCCAGGTATTTCTCATTTGAATTGCCAATTCCTAAAGCTGGTTCATATTATGTTTAACAGTTAAGAATATGACTGAGAGTATGATTTCAATAAGTAAAGTGAGGTCAACTAGCACAACGTACCCCCTAAGTGTTCTATAGATCGGCACAAGGCCCCAAACATGGCAACTAGCGCAAAATATACTGATATTAATTAAGTCTCAGTCAAAAATACAGTAGAGTCATTAAACGGGATGGACCGAGTCCGAATCCTCAGCAGTAACAACACCATGCTCATCATACGGCGCGTATCTCATCTCAACATAGCACTACGTAGTTTGAATCCGGGGTTTCAAACCCTCAGAATATCATTTATAACCATTACTCACCTCAAATCGGCCGAAATCCTAGTTTGCCTTGCACTTTCCTCGCAAATCAACCTCCTCGTGCGTAGAATCTGATCAAAACCACAAGGAATACATCATAATAGGCTAAGGGAACATAACCCAATCGAAAAGACTCGAAAATTATACAAAAATCACGAAGTTGGCAAAACCCGAGCCCCTGGCCCACTTCTCGAAAAAATACAAAATTTATATCACCGGATTCCTCGTCTCGCCACGAGTTCATACATATCAAATTTACCAAAATCGGAGTTCAAATGCCCCCTCAAATCCCAAATTTTTATTTCAAAAACCAAGCCCTAGTTCTTCTAATTTTTACCCAAATTTCCAAGAGTTAAAGGTTGATTCTTCAATAAAATGATGTTTCTAAGTCACGAGACTCACCTCCAATCAATTCCCGTCGAAACCCTCTTCAATTTCTCCCAAAAAGCTCTCAAGGTGGTCAACAATGGAGAAAAAATTAATAGGCTCGCGGATGAAATAATCAAATAAAACCTTCTGCCCAGGTGTTTTTAACCCTATGCGATCGCGGCCACAGGCACGCGATCGCGATGAACAAATTCCCAGGGATTCAAAAACGTTCTATGCGAACGCAACAGGAACTCAGCAATCGCGGTTAACAAATTACCAAACCTACGCGTAAGCGTCCAATTTTATGCGAACGCGTAGAATAAAAACATGCTGCCCCAAAATCCTCTTATGCGAACGCGGGATGTACCATGCGATCGCGTAGCTTCACCTTCCAGTGCTATGCGATCGCGACTCAATGGATGCGATTGCATAGGCCAATTTTCCCTTCTGCAACAACTTCTGAAACCTGCAACTTTTAATAGCTAAACTTGGTCCGATTGACCACCCGAAATCATCCCGAGGCCCCCGGGACCTCAACCAAAAGCACCAACACATCCTAAAACGTTATTCAAACTTGTTCCAATCATCAAAATACATCAAACAACGCTAAAATCATTAAATCACATCGGATTCAAGCCTAAGTTTCATCAAAACTGCCGAAATGCGCATTTGATCAAAAACCCGACTAAAACACCTCCGAATGACCTGAAATTTTGCACACACATCCAAAATCACCTAAAGAAGCTACTGCAATTCTCGGAATTCCATTCCGATCCCCGGATCAAAATCTCACCTACCAATCAGAATTCGCCAAAATACTAACTTCGTCAATTCAAGCCTAATTCTACACCTGACCTCCAAAACCAATTCCCATCGCACTCCTAAGTCACAAATCATCCTCCGAAGCTAACCGAATCATCAAAAATTACATCCGAGCCCTCTAACTAAATAGTCAACTTCCGGTTGATTTTTTTCAAAATAAGTCTTCCTTAAAGAGACTAAGTATCTCATTTCCATCTAAAACCAATCCAATTCGACTCGATCACCTTCAATACCGATAATGAAGCTTAGAGAAATATAAAATGAGGGAAACGGGGCGGTAACTCACGTGACGACGGGTCGGGTCATCACAGATTTGCTGCTAAACTTTGTGTTCGCTGAAACACTGAGGTTTGAAGTACCACTACACCAGTGTGTAATTCGTTCTATCCTAGGAGGAAATAATCCATAACCTTGGGTACTAGGAGAGGATTAAATTCCTTGAGAAAACACTCTGAATTCAGCGGGCTCGAATTAATTTCTGTTTCGTTACGATAACTTATATTTTCACAATTATTATTTACAAATACAGTACATCAAGATTGGTGAATCTAACAAAAAATGTAACATTTCTTGCTGCTCATGACTTAAACAAGAAGCAGTAATGGTGACAAGTTAAAATACAATTTACTATCATTAATTTTCAACCAAAATTGCTTGACTTATCCTTCAACGAGGTTTACTACCCAACCATAGGTATTTCTCTAACACGACCTTTTGCATCGGGGCAAAGCCACACTCGATTACATCACGTGTTTGCAATATGAAGACAACGAAAATCTAGCGGGACGGCAGTAACATTAGGATTGGTGCTTTCTACTGTGGTCTTGGCTTTCATGATTTCAACTCCTAGTAAATTCGGCCACTCATATGGAATGGTTTCTCCTGGTTTTTTTTTATTTGCATCTATCGCCAATACAGTAACAATGAAAACAAGGAGGATATTTTACAACAGCTATAGATTGAGAAAGAAATAGAAAGCCTAGAGAAAATAGTATTATTGTTTTTTTCATTTTTTTTGGATGTTTGTGATGTTTTGCAACTGGAGAAGGAACTTCAAATTTATAGGGATATTAGAATTGATTTTCAATATCTTGTATTATACATTCACATCTTCTATTGATTTATTCTTTTGTTGAATCTATTTTCAGATTTTGTAATATATATCTTCACACCTCTCTCTTATCTACATTTCAGAGATCTGAAGTATAAGTAGAAGAGTACCTACTTAATTGGGTCATTCTACCAAAACTTTGCATTCGGGCAATAAAAACGAGAGTCTATTACTCAAATGGTCAATCAACTATTTCAAATTATCGGCTAAAGTCATTTTTCTTTCGTTTGTAACAACGAAGTCACTTAATTATGCTTATAGCACTCAGAAGGTCACTCAACTAGAATTTTCGAATTTTGGATTGCCAATACCGATTTTACCCTTTAAATTATAAATATTATTATTAATTTTTTTTTTTGGTCATGGATCTCTAACAAATATGTTGTCAGAAGCCCAATATCTGTTAAATTGGAATAAAGGGGCTACAAGGAGATGCGCTGGAAGCGTTATTGTGATTGTCATTTCCCACATTAGAAATCTTTATTTCTGGAAGGTTGCAACATTTTGTTTAATACGCAAACCAGAACCCACATATTGAGTCAAATATACTCTTTCCCGTCCAAAATAAATAATTTTTTGATATTTTTCTTATGGTTCAAAATAAGTAAATTTTTCAAATTTCAAGAATTAATTAATTATCTTTTTCCTACATTGGCTTTGGAGTAAATAGTGTTAAAATATGTATTAGGAGTGTTTATGTTAGATAGTAAAGGTTAATATGATCAATTCTATTACTAATTAATGCTAAAATGTGGATTTCTTAATATGTATAAAAAAATCCAAAAAATTATTTATCTGGACCGGAGGGAGTACCTATTATCAAATTAATTCGGGGGTCAAAATTTAACAAAGTCAGTGCTCCGCGAAAGATCAAATACATTAGAATTACAACCAACAGAAAATGAGAAGAAGGCAGAGAGATCTCTAATGTGATTTGATACTTTCATTTAGAAGCTGAAATTGTGAAATTGTTTCACAAATAGACAAAGAAAAT
The DNA here is from genome assembly GCA_026770625.1 of Nicotiana glauca. Lineage (NCBI taxonomy): Eukaryota > Viridiplantae > Streptophyta > Magnoliopsida > Solanales > Solanaceae > Nicotiana > Nicotiana glauca. The sequence continues at coordinate 22,137 of MU735281.1, forward strand.
AGAAAAGAACAGGCACAGAATGACCACTAGTCGCCATTATCGGCACAGCAACACCTCTTCCACCCTCTTCTCTTACCCAACCATCGGTATTTCTCTAACAATACCACGTGCATCGGGGCAAAGCCACACACGATTGCAACAAAAGTCTTCTAAACGAGCACAAAGAGCATCTAGCACTACTACGGCAACATTAGGATTGGTTCTTTCTATTGTAGCTTTGGCTGGCAGGATATCAAGTCCGACCAATTCCGGCCACTCATATCGAGTTGGATCTCCCGGTACTTTGCAATTATTGCCAGTACATCCACAACTAAGACAAGGAGGGTATTTCTTCAAAGCAGCCATAGATTGAGAAAGAAATAGAAAACCAAGAGAAAATAGGATTACTCTTTTCTCCATTTTCAGGTGTTTGAGCAAACTCCCTACAATTCTTACAATAATAACTTCCTCCTATCACTTGGCTACCTACCACTACCAGTCTGCACATAAACGTTAGGTGAAATTAATAGTAGGTGATAATATCAAATCCATTTTCCCAAACATGAAATGGTCCACAAAAATCCCCAATTTTGGTGTTTATCAAGAAAAGGAAGTGTACTAATTGATAAATTCCTTAAAAAGTGTTGACACGCATTTTTATTATTTTGATAGGTGATGTTGACATGTCACTTCTTTAACTTCAATTATTATGCGGCAATGAAGAAAAATAATTGAGAGTGCCAGCATTCATATATTTAAGATAAAGCGTTTCATCGCTAGGAATTAATTAGGTTTACTCTCCTCCCCAAAGCATTAAAGATGAGAAATTAAGAGTGCAATGTCACGTCCTTAGTTATTAACTAAGTACACGTGCGGCACTTGATAACTTGCTCACGATCTTGCGCAACTTGCTCACGTTCTTGCTATGCCAAGTTAGTCTTACTACACATAAAATCGCTAAGAGAATGGAAGAAAAAACACAAGAGAATTGTTAAAGGAAGCTTTGTATTTGAGAGAACTTGAATTATTTTGCTTGATGAATTACAAATGAATGGCCCCCTTTATATACTAGTCTCCTAGGGGCTAGNTGTTCTTCGTAAGGAAATGTCCATACTTCTCTAGAATCTTCTCACAAATGCTAGCCTTCTTCTTATGTAAGCTTCCACATGGCATTAATATATGTCAAATGGCGCCTATGTGGCATGATGACGTGGCGGGTCATCACACTCTCCCCCACCTAATATTGCGACGACCGCGGCGCAATGCTGCTGCATAAACTCTCGGATCTTATCTTTGAATTGCCACAAGTCCTCATATCGTTCCCATGCGGCCTCCTCCGGTGATTTCCCTTTCCAATGGACGAGGAACATAGCAGTGGCTTTATGCCCTTATTTTAGCCTGGCCTGGTAATCTATGATAGCCTCAATCTCCCGAACATGCGAGGCAGTGATAGTCATTGGTGCTCGACTTGATTGTCCCCTACTCGGATCATCCTTATCTTCATGATATGGCTTAAGCATGCTGGCATGAAAGACAAGGTAGATCTTAAGATACGATGGCATGTCAAGCTTGTATGAGATCTTTCCTACCTTGGCGACGATTTTAAATGGCCCCTCATACTTGCGAATCAAATTCTGATGCATGCCCCGTAGTGCCTTGAATTGTCTTGGGTTAAACTTCACCATGACCATGTCCCCAACTCTATAGTCCGTGGGATGCC
>MU735281.1:29737-45805 GCA_026770625.1 Nicotiana glauca
GATAAGATGTAGCGGTATCAATGTGTGGTGGAATGAAATATCGCGAGCCGACTTTAGTTTAGACTTGCGACAGCTCTCGGGACTGGAGGGGCTCAATCCCTTCTTATTCATTTGATCAGTTAAAAATAGAGAAATGTATATTTTTAGTTGTTCCCAAAAATTGTATATATGTGTGTGTATCATATATAATTTTTTTTATATTCGGCTAGGGAATGCAATTAATTTCGACGGACCAATTAATTTTATATTTTGCCCTAAAAAAAAAAAAGGTTGTGGCGACCACTTTCATTGGTTAAGCTTAATTGTGTTGCCATAATCAAGTGAAGGGTTCTTTAAAGGAGGAGAAGAAGACATGTGTTATAAGAAAGGGGTTGGGTATGTTTTATTCCACGTGCCGGCCCATATTTAAAGCATAAACTCTACTAATTCGACAGAGAAATCTCTGAAGAGTAAAATCATGTCAACCTGGTAGTTTTTGATGAACAACTTAACATATAGGTAGAGTAAATACAATATAAACGCTACCAATCCAGCTAAAAAACGCTAAAGAGCAATAATTTAATACGTGTCAGAGGGTTATTTTTTTAAATACCGCTAGTTTTGGAGACATTCGACTAGGACCAGCCCCTTACGAGGCCAATCCTGTCAAATACTCGAGTGTTTAGGGCTGAGTATGTTCGGTGGGTTGGTTTCTCGCATTTTGTTAATGATTCAGGTTGATTCATTGGCCGTTTGTTCTCCCCTTCCAGTTTTTTTTTCTTGAAAAGAAAATGACTCTAAAAAGATAAAAATATAAAATAAATGTAAAATGCGAAGAACAATAATAGAAAAATATCAACACACCTATTATTAAGAAATGTCGAATCACCTATTATGGAATTACAATCAAAAGTATGTAGAATCAAGAAAATATCTAATCACCCATTTATATATAGACTTATTAAGAAAGATTGACGTAAAGTAAATAATGTAAATCTTAAAAATCTTAGATTTAGTAAATCATATATAAAAATATCATCACAAATAAAGATGTTAGATGAATTAAAGGGATTCAATATTTTGTCATTTTCCTTAATCAGAGGATCGAATACAAGTCCTGAAAATGAAAAAACTCCTTGTGTAAAATATTTTTCCCTTAAATGAATTCTACTCGACGTGAGTCTAAATTAATCTTCCGCAAAATACAACTAGGAAGAGCAAAATCAGCTTCATATTTGCAATTTCTGCAACATTATCCGGAATGTTCTCTAGTTAAGAGGAAAAAATTAAGAGACACGCGCGTTATTATGAAGAATGTGGACAGGTTATTTATCAAAGCCAAAATACATAACCGGACCCTTAAACTTGGCCTTTTTTGTCACTTGGACACTTAAACATAGAGTTGTTCCAATCAGACCCTTCAACTAAATCACATATGTGCCAATTAGACACTTTGTAGACCATCTGAAAAAAACTTTTATAAAAATGATTGGATATGTAATTACCTGCAGTTGTATATTTGATAGCTTTTAAGACTTTCTTCTTTGCTTATGAAATAACTGCATTTGTATATTTGACAGCTTTGCTCTTTTGCTAAAGTACTGTTTTTGTTAAAAGTTGTTACTGTCAAAATGCAACTTCTATCAACCACTTGTGAGTTCTAGTTTGTAAAGTTTTATTCTAGTAGCTTACAAGTGCCGTGCAAAGAGAACAAACATGCAAAATGAGAATAGTCAAATTCATGTACATTATACTTTCTTTTTAAAAAAAATTAAGAGGAAAAATGATGGGTTCACGAGAAGAAGAAGAGAAATAGAATGTAAGGTAAATGTTCGCTTTAATTGGAATAATATATTAGAATGTCATAATAATAATAATAATAATAATAATAATAATAATAATAACAACAATAATAATAATAATAATAGTAGTAATAATAATAGAAATAATAATAGTAATAATAATAATAATAATAATAATAATAAAAAAATAAATAATCAATAACCTTTTTCTCATTTCACGCGTCTTTTCCTACGCATTCAATTATGTCACTACAAAATATCTAATTGGCATAAATGTGGCTTAGTTGAAGGGCCTAATAGGAACAACTCTATGTTTAAGTGTCCAAGTGACAAAAAAAATCAAGGTTATGTATTCTGCCTTTATCAAAGGTACCACAAAATCCTATTAAAAAGAACCAAAATGTATTAACCAAACAAACTATGAAATCTTTCAATTTCCTCTGTTCTTTCTTTCTTCTAAAATGCTGTTTATATCGAAGTTAAAATTATGACTTGATACTTGCTAACATAAAAACGATTAATATTTCTTTTTCTAAGTGCATTTTCCTATTGTAATAAATTTTGTCACTTTTACTTCTTAATATAAACCAGAAAAATAAAAGTTTTCTTCAATATTATGTTTGTAAATAGCAATCAACAGAGTTTTAATAAAAATGATTTATACAACTAAAGACCGTTAAATAAAAACTATTTGTTTCATGAAGAAAGAGGAAAATAAGATGGAACAAAGGTGTAAAATCTCACACTTCATGTTGCTCATAACTTAAACAATAAACAGTACTGGTGACAATTTAGAATCCAATTTACTAGCATTAATTTTCAACCAAAATTGCTTGACTTATCCTTCAACGAGGTCTATTACCCAACCATAGGTATTTCTCTAACACGACCTTTTGCATCGGGGCAAAGCCACACTCGATTACATCACGTGTTTGCAATATGAAGACAACGAAAATCTAGCGGGACGGCAGTAACATTAGGATTCGTGCTTTCTACTATGGCCTTGGCTTTCATGATCTCAACTCCTAGTAAATTCGGCCACTCATATGGAATTGTTTCTCCTGTTTTTTTGCATCTATCGCCAGTACAGTCACAATGAAAACAAGGAGGATATTTCACAACGGCCATAGATTGAGAAAGAAATAGAAAGCCTAGAGAAAACAATATTATTGTTTTCTTCATTTTTTGGATGTTTGTGATGTTCTACAACTGGAGAAGGAACTTCAAATTTATAGGGATATTAGAATTGATTTTCAATATCTTGTACTATATATTCACATCTTCTATTGATTTATTCTTTTGTTGAATTTATTTTCAGATTTTGTAATATATATGTTCACACCTCTCTCTTATCTACATTTCAGATCTCATGTATAAGTAGAAGAGAACCCACTTAATTGGGTCATTCTACCAAAACTTTGCATTTGGCCAATAGAAATGATGGTGATAAGAATTTTTAATATACACATGGTTCCTATTGCAAATCCATACTACTTTTGAAATTTATTTACCTTCAATATTGAAGTTTTAATTTAATTACAAGTTGATATACAATTTATCAATTATATACAAAATAGTATCTTAGAACTTAATATGCCTTATTTTCTCTCCTTCTTCTTCCTCAAATAGTGAAAGCAAATAAAAAAATGAAGTGGTTTTACATCAATTCGATTTTGTTAGGTTTTGTCGGTTTTTGTCTTTATTTTTGTAATAGAAAATATGTACATACACTATTTTTTTATTTGTAAAAAACCACCATTGTGGCGGGGGTTAGACCACCATAATATTATCCAGCCAATTCCTCTTCAAGAAAATCAGATAATGTATATGCAATCAAGTTTTGTATGTAGCTTCAGCTACAAAGCGTATGTCCTGGCAAATAATTGCGAGAAATTCAAAAATAGCCAGATTTACAATTGTTCGTTCAAAAATAGCTCAGTTTTAAAAGTAATTGAAATTTAGCCATTTTTCATGTAAAGATAAATTTGAGCGAAAATACTGTTCAAAACCTGAAAAGTATGCCAATATATTATGCTGGAGTTCCAGGACTTGAACTCCGGAATATTATACTGGAGTTCCAGGACAAGTATGCTGGAACTCCAGCATAATATGATGGAGTTCCAACATAAGTACACTAGAACTCCAGCATAATATACTGGAATTCCAGCAAGTATATCGGTCCAGCATAATATACTGGAGTTTGGAGCATAATATGCTGAAGTTCATACACAGGTGCACCGAGCTCCAGTATATTATGCTGGATCGGTCTCTGTTACAGTAAAATAGTGGTTATTTTTCATTGACTTGATAAATGCTGACTATTTTTGAATGATAAGTCCGAAAACTGGCTATATCGTGCTATTTTTACCAAATAATTTAGCTATTTTCAAGGAACTTAATAAAACTTCTTACAAGAATTTCTTTGGTGCAAAAAATTAGAAGTAGTTATTTACCAAATATCTTGATGATAATTAAATTGAATGATGAATGAATTAAAGACTCAATAACAAGTTACGTTTAACATAAAATAGATTATTGAATAGTTGGGCTTAAATACAAATCAAACTAGAATATAACTACAGAGAATTAGATTATTACAAAGGCAAAGATTGTGGCTACAAATCAAGGAATTGATTATTTAACGTGCAATTCTTTATCTTAATAGTCTATATTGTAAATTTTCAAAAACAATTATGTAAAAATTATATACATACATACATATATACCTAATTTCTTAATATTCCGAATCCCTGAAATAACCTCCTTTGTGCAACTAGTTGGAGACAAGCCAGAAATAGTGTGTACATTTGAGAAAGTCAAGTACCTCTCTTCGTCAAGAGATACACTTGGAGGATTTGGCAAATAAAAGTTACGCAGCCTGAGACGCCTTAATTGCGATAGTTCCCAAATTTGTTGTGGGAAAAATTCACGTCTTGAACCATCCTGTTCAACAATGAATAGTTGCAGATTCCATAACGTGCAAATAGAAATTTGTTTGTTTTTGTGTTGTAGAGGTAAACCTTTCCATAGACGTACTAAGAATCTCTTCATCTCTTTGTCTCTGTCTGTCTTTTGGTTGAATTGAGAAAATCTAGCTTCCGTAATTGGGTTAAGCTAACTTTCTTATGTCTAATTGCAGTAGAAGAAGACTCATCGGGCATTACCAATAGGCTGGCTCTGGCTATGAAGAGCGGCAAATGCATCGTTTGGTACAAAACAAACCCTTAGTAAGTGTACATGGGTTTAGTGGACTTATCACTCTTATTCTGTATTTTTTATGTGAATGCGGTGATGCCCAATGTATGCCTGATTGTCTAATTGTATTTCATCATCTTTTCATTTTACGCAAACACATGCTTTATTTCGTTAAATTGGTAGCTGACCTTCAGCTAAATACTATGCATTTTTGAAGCTGGTCAATCATAGGGTCCCTTTTGACTGCTAGACTAAGACAGCCTGCAAGAATTGCACTTTTTCTCATTTATGTATAGATTGCATATGATAGTATTGAACTTGCTTCAACTAAAAGGATGAAAAAAGAATATGGAGGAAAAAGATTCTTATTGTGATATTAATGTTGATTAACAAAATTGAATCAGAAGAATGCTGGTGGTGGTACTTTTCTATTTTATCACTTGATTTTATCCATGAAAGACCTTGCTTTACTGCATTATAAACAGAACTTTTTCTAATGAAAGTTATAGGAGAAATGATCTTTTATTGTTAGTCATGAATTTCAATTGTTAGAGAGGGAGTTATTTTTTCCTTGCGCCAAGGATCTATCGGAAATCATCTCTTTACCTTCACAAGGTAGGAGTAAGGTTTGTGTACAAATTACCCTTCCCAGACTGTACTTGTGGGATTTCACTGTGTTTGTTGTTGTCTGGGTGTAAAGTAGAATATGCTTTTCTTTTGCATTTAATGGGCGAATTTTTCGTTATTGGCAGCAATTTTCCTCCTCTCAGGTAGATAGAGTGCTGAAGGGGAGCCTTGGCGTACCTGGTAAAGTTGCTGCCATGTGACCAGGAGGTCACGAGTTCGAGCCGTGGAAACAGTCTCTTGCAGAAATGCACCTTCTTTGGACCCCGCGCATAGCGGGAGCTTAGTGCACCGGGATGCCCAAGTAGATAGAGTACTATGTTTTACTAACTACATAGTACTTATCTCTGTTGGCAGCATCTTTTTGGATGGCTCACTGCATGACTCTTGTTGTGGAAAGGCTGCAGGGATGGTAAATTTACATTAAGGAGTATGGGGGATTATAGGATAGATTGGCCATGGAATTCACTTTAGAAGACGAAAGCTCCAATGAAAGTTGCTTGCTTTGGATGGGTGGCAGCATATGAAGAATGTGTTTCACAGGAAAATTGCAAAAAAGAGGGATCAGCTTCTGGGTTGGTGTCACTTATGCAAAGAAAACAGCGAATCATCTTCTATTACGATGCAAATTTGTTTGGCAGATATGGTGTATGTTTCTTAACTTGTACAGGATTCAATGGATCATGCCAACAGATGTGAAACAAGTGTTAAGCAGTTGGCGAAGTCAGAGGATGAAGAAAGTAAAGAAGAAGACTTGTAGGACCATCCATTATGCATTTTATAACATGTTTGGCTCGAGAGGAACAGAAGATGTTTTGGGGTGAAGGAAGAGAATATTTGGTTGCTGAAGCATAGATGCATTCAAAGTTTAAAAATTCGGTGTAATGCTGAATTTTCTTATGATCTTGATGTAATGCTGGATTTTCTTGAATCCTTACAGCTTTAGAGGATTCCTATCTAGTTCTGTTTGTTGTACTTTGTTCCAGTGCCAGCTTGGTACTGAGTTTCTATTAATAACACTTTTACTTATCAAAAAAGAGTACCATGATATACTCTGTCAGGTTGTCAAAGGTTGTATTCCACCAATACAATGGAATTTAGTTTATCTTCTTGTAAGCATGCTTTTAAATATCTAAATTCTGTTTCATGCTTTCAGTGCATCCTTCATGTGTGCGGCGCTTACCTTACAGAGTAATTGTCCTCCGTGTTTTTATCCATTGATTGTTCCTAGGAATCACTGCTTCTTCCACTGTAAATCACACTGATGAAAATTGTTCTTTTTGTTTTTATTTATTTGTTGACGTTTACAAAGCTGATGTCATTTTTCAATACTTTTGTCAATGACTTTGTGTGACGACCCGGCCCGTCGTCTCATGTGTTACTGCCCCGTTTTCCCCGTCTATTGTTTCTTCATGTTTCATTATCGGCATTTGGCGAGTTAGAGTCGAATCGGTTTGGTTTTGGTAAGAAATGAGACATTTAGTCTCTTTAAGGAAGGTTATATTGGAACAGTCAACCGGATGTTGACTATTGAGTTAGAGGGCTCGGATGAGAATTCCGGTAATTCGATTAGCTTCGGGGGATGATTTGTGACTTAGGAGTGCGATCGGAAGTGATTTTGGAGGTCCGGTGTAGAATTAGGCTTGAATTAGCGAAGTTAGTATTTTGGCGAATTCCGGTTGGTACGTGAGATTTTGATCCGGGGGTCAGAATCGAATTCCGACAGTTGCAGTAGCTTTGTTAGGTGATTTTGGATGTGTGTGCAAAATTTCAGGTCATTCGGAGGTGTTTTGGTTGGGTTTTTGATCGAATGCGTATTTCGGAAGTTTTGAAGAAACTTAGGCTTGAATCCGATGTGAATTGATGATTTTAGTGTTGTTTTATGTGTTATGATGATTGGAACAAGTTTGAATAACGTTTTAGGATGTGTTGGTGCTTTTGGTTGAGGTCTAGGGGGCCTCGGGGTAATTTCGGGTGGTCAATCGGACCATTTTTGAACCTAAAGTGTTGCAGGTTTTTAGCTGTGGTGTTGCAGATGATTTACCCCTTGCGTTCGCGTGGGTAGGGTCGCGAACGCATAGAGGAGATTTGAGAGGCCTGGAAATTGGTCTTCGTATTCGCGTAGCTCAGGGTCGCGTTCGCGTTGTTCTGTGGAGTATAGCATCGCATTCGCGGTACATGTAACGCGTTCGCGTAGAAGGGATGTGAGGCCATGAGTAATTGCTCATCGCGAACGCGCCGCTGGAGATTTTGGAGCTTCACATTCGGGGGCTGGTAGCCGCGTTCGCGTAGGGTTAAATTAGGGTCAACATTGTTTGGTCATCGCGAACGCGTGGGTCTTGACCGCGTTCGCGTAATGTAAAGCACCTGGGCAGAAGGGTTTTATTTGATTATTTCATCCGCGAGCCTATTCATTTTTCCTCCATTGTTGACCACCTTGAGTGCTTTTTGGGAGTAATGAAGAGGGTTTCGACGGGAATTGATTGGAGGTGAGTCTTGTGACCTAGAAACGTCATTTTATTGAAGAATCAACCTTTAATTCTTGGAAATTTGGGTAAAAATTGGAAGAACTAAGGCTTGGTTTTTGAAATGAAAATTTGGGATTTGAAAGGGCATTTGAACTCCGTTTTTGGTAAATTTGATATGTATGGACTCGTAGCGAGACGAGGAATCCGGTGATGTGAATTTTGTAATTTTTCGAGAAGTGGACTCGGGGCTCGGGTTTTGCCAACTTCGTGATTTTCGATATTTTTCGAGTCTTTTCGATTGGGTTATGTTCCATTAGCCTATTGTAACATATTTCTTGTGGTTTTTATCAGATTCTGCGTGGGAGGAGGTTGATTCGAGAGGAAAAGGCATAGCGAGCTAGATTTGTGGCCGGCTCGAGGTGAGTAATAGATGTAGATGATGACCTGAGGGTTTGAAACCCCGAAATATCGCATCATGACGCTATATTGAGGAGAGACACGTACTCTATGACAAGTGCGGGGTCGTTTGTGATTGGGAATTGTGACTTAGTCCGTCCCGAGTGATGTTCGTACTGTGTTCTTGACTAGAAATTGTTTGTTAATTGTCCTAATTGGATTTTATGGATATAATTGGGCTTCGTGCCGATCATTTGCATCCTTCAGGGATTATTATTACTGTTTCCATATCACTTGGCATGTTAAGTGATTTCAGTCCTGAGTTTAAACACTGTTTTGAAATGTTCAGCCATATTTCTAAGATTTGAAACTTAAACTACATTTTTCTGACATTGTGAGCTGAGAGCTATTACTCTAATATTACCCGAGTGGTTTACGTGCATATTCTGGACTGAGTAAGGATCGGGCTGCACGCCGCAGCGATGTTATGACTGATATTGCGCTTGGGCTGTAGGAGCCCCTCCGGAGTCTGAACCCCCACAGTGAACGCGAGTACCCAAATGGATCGTGTTGCGCGCGCAGCGGTCATATGTATTTCATTGCATTCATGCATTGATATTTATTTGTTTTATCTATTATTGATTCGCTGCTATTTCATCGTTAAATGTGCTGGATTGCCAGTTATAGCTTTACATTGTAATATTTCGTGATTTCTTATCTTCAGTCATTATATATGTTTATTACTCACTGAGTTGGAGTACTCACTTTACTTCCTGCACCATGTGTGCAGATACAGGTGTCCCGGAGGCTCAGTAGAGTTATTGGATGCTTACAGATTTATCCCGGAGTTGTCGAGTAGCTGCCTGGCGTCCGCAGGACCCGACTTCTCCCCTTATCCCTTTTGTTTCCGCATCCTAGACTCTTTTATGTGTAGATTTGATACTCAGTTGTATTTAGAGGCTCTAGACTCGTGACCCCAGATCTGTTAGGAGTTGTCTTTGATAGTTGTTATGGTTTTTCCGTACTGCTTCTATTTATTATCCGGTTCGGAATCTTGTAAGTTGCTAAATTAACTTTATTAACTGGTAATGGGTTTTCGTACTTGGGTTGAGAGTGTTCAAATGGTCGGGCTTTCCTAGCAATTGTGTTGGGCGTCATTACGATCGGGATTGGGGTCGTGATAAGTTGGTATCAGAGCCTAGGTAACTAGGCCTCACGAGTCATGAGCCGGTTTAGTAGAGTCTCGCGGATCGGTACGGAGACGTCTGTATTTATCCTCGAGAGGCTGCAGAACCTTTAGGAAACACTTCATATTCTTGAAATTCTTGTCGTGCGACTTTGTTGATCCGAGAACTAAACTTCTGTATTCTATTCTCTCGCAGATGGCAAGAACCCGTGCTACCGGACGTGACGGACGACCACCATTACCACCCTCTAGAGGCCGTTGTCGTGGTCGAGGCAGACCAGCGAGGGCAGCACCTGCAGATCCACCAGCTGCCCCGGTTCAGGACCAGCCTCCAGCTGTAGATGCTCCAGCAGCACCTGTTCAGGCACCGGCAATGCCCATTATGATTCCTGGTGTCCAGGAGGCCTTGGCTCAGATACTATCCGTCTGCACTGGCCTGGCTCAGGCAGTCTCAGCCACTACTTCAGCAGCTACCTCACAGACCAGGCGAGGTCATCAAACCCCCGCTGCTCGCACACTTGAGCAGGTTGTTCAGGGATTGCAGACACCAGGAGCAGCCCCAGCTCAGCCAGTTACACCAGTTGTGCCAGTTGCACCAGTCGCACCAGCTCCAGATTATATGGTTCCAGCTATGCCAGACGATGAGCAGCGTCGATTGGAGAGGTTCGGTAGGCTCCAGCCTCCGACGTTCAGTGGTGCAGAAGGCGAGGATGCCTAGGGATTTCTAGACAAGTGTCAGCGTATGCTTCGCACCGCAGGGATTTTGGAGTCGAGTACTACTTTCCAGTTCTCAGGGCCTGCATTTACATGGTGGGAGGATTTCGAGAGGCGTAGGCCTGTTGGTGCCGCGCCCCTCACGTGGCAGCAGTTCTCTACTCTCTTTCTGGAGAAGTACGTCCCGCAGTCTCACAGAGAGGAGTTGCGGCATCAGTTTGAGTGGTTGGTTCAGGGGGACATGTCTGTGATCCAGTACGAGATGAGGTTTACGTAGTTAGCTTGGCATGCTACTTGGATGATCCCGACAGATCGGGAGAGGATTAGGAGGTTCGTGGATGGCCTCAAATATTCACTTCGCATTTTGATGACCAGAGAGAGGGTTATGGGTGCCTCGTTCAAGGAGTTAGTTGACATGGCTCGAGAGATCGAGACGGTTCGCCGTAGGGAGTGTGAGGATAGGGAGGCCAAGAGGCCTCGAGGTTCAGGTAGCCACTCTTCTGCCTAGACTGGCTGAACGAAGCCTCTCTTGAATGATCTTGACCTTATCTAAGGCCTCCTGGACTAAGTCTGTACCCAATAACTGAGCCTCTCCCGGCTCAAACCATCCGATTGGAGACTGACATCGTCTACCATACAATGCCTCATAAGGAGCCATCTGTATGCTGGACTGGTAGCTGTTGTTGTAGGCGAACTCTACTAAGGCAAAAACTGGTCCCACGAGCCTCCAAAATCAATGACACAAGCTCGGAGCATATCCTCCAAAAAATCTGTATAGTCCGCTCGGACTGACCGTCCATCTGAGGATGGAATGCTGTGCTCAACTGGACCTGGGTGCCCAACTCTTGATGAACTGCTCTCCAGAAGCGCGAGGTAAACTGCGTACCCCGGTCCAAAATGATGGATACCGGCACACCATGAAGGCGGACAATCTTCCTGATATAAATCTCAGCTAATCTCTCGGATGAATAGGAGACTGCCACTGGAATGAAATGCGCTGACTTGGTCAGCCTATCAACAATGACCCAAATAGCATCAAACTTCTTCCGAGTCAGCGGAAGTCCAGTAACGAAATCCATGGAAATCCTCTCCCACTTCCACTCGGGGAGGTCAATCCTCTGAAACAACCCACCGAGCCTCTGATGCTCATATTTGACCTGCTGACAATTCAAACAACAAGCCACATACGCAACAATATCCTTCTTCATCCTACGCCACCAATAATGCTTCCGTAAGTCCTGATACATCTTCGCGGTGCCCGGGTGAATAGAATACCAAGAACTATGTGCCTCCGCTAAGATCAACTCTCGAATCCCATCAACATTGGGCACACAAACTCTCCCCTGCAATCTCAAAACACCATCATCATCTAAGGTCACCTTCGTGGCACCTCCACGCTGCACCGTGTCTCTCAGGACATACAAATAGGGATCATCAAACTGCCAATCGCGGATACACTCCAATAGAGAAGAACGAGCGACCGTGCAAGCTAACACTCTGCTAGGCTCAGAAATATCTAATCTCACCAATCGATTGGCCAAAGCCTGAACACCTAAAGCAAGCGGTCTCTGGTTGACCGGAATATACGCAAGACTACCCATGCTGGCAGACTTCCTACTCAATGCATCGACCACCACATTGGCCTTACCCGGGTGATACAAGATAGTAACATCATAATCTTTCAACAATTCTAACCACCTCCTCTGCCTCACATTCAACTCCTTCTACTTAAACAGATACTAAAGGCTCTTGTGATCTGTGTACACCTCACACGTCGTACCATATAGATAATGCCTCCAAATCTTCAAAGCAAGAACAACAGCTGCTAACTCTAGATTATGAACCGGATAATTCTTCTCGTGGATATTTAACTGTCTCGAAGCATAGGCAATGACTTTGCCATCCTGCATCAATACTGCACCAAGCCCAACGCGGGAAGCATCACAATAGACTGTGTAAGGCCCTGAACCCGTGGGAAAAACCAATACCGGTGCCGTAGTCAGAGCTGTCTTGAGCTTTTGAAAGCTCACCTCACACTCACCTGACCACCTGAACTGGGCACCCTTCTAGGTCAATCTGGTCATCGGGGCTGCAATAGACAAAAATCCCTCTACGAACCGACGGTAATAACCTGCTAACCCCAAGAAACTCCGAATCTCGATCACTGAAGCTGGTCGAGGCCAATTCTTGACTGCCTCAATCTTCTCCGGGTCCACCTGAATACCCTCTACTGATACAAATGACCCAGAAATGCAACCGAACTCAACCAGAACTCACACTTCGAAAATGTAGCATATAACTGACTATCCTCCAGAGTCTGAAGAACCACTCCGAGGTGCTGCTCGTGCTCTTCCTGGCTGTGGGAGTACACTAGAATATCATCAATAAAGACTATTACGAATAAGTCTAGATATAGCCTGAACACTCGGTTCATCAACTCCATAAATGCTGCTGGGGCATTGGTCAACCCAAATGACATGACTAAAAACTCGTCGTGCCCATACCGAGTGCGGAATGCTGTCTTAGGGACATCAGACGCCCTAATCCTCAGCTGATGGTAGCCAGATCTCAAGTCTATTTTTGAAAATACCTTTGCTCCCTGAAGCTGGTCAAACAAATCATCAATTCTTGGCAGTGGATACTTGTTCTTTATCGTCACTTTGTTCAATTGCCCGTAATCGATACACATCCGCATCGATCCATCTTTCTTCTTCACAAATAACACCGGCGCACCCTAAGGAGAAATACTAGGCCTGATAAAACCCTTCTCTAGTAAATCCTGCAACTGGTCGTTTAACTCTTTCAATTCTGGCGGGGCCATACGATGCGGAGGAATAGAATTGGGCTGCGTGCCCGGAGCCAGATCAATGAAGAAATCAATATCCCTGTCGGGCGGCATACCCGGCAGGTCTGAAGGGAAGACCTCGGGGAACTCTCAAACAATAGGAACATAGTCAATAGAAGGAACCTCTGCGCAGGAGTCGCGAACATACGCCAGATAAGTTAAACACCCCTTCTCGACCATGCGTCGAGCCTTAACATATGAAATAACACTGCAGGTGGCATGACCTGAGGTCCCTTTCCACACTAGTTGGGGCAATTCTGGCAAAGCCAAGGTCACGGTCTTGGAGTGATAATCTAAGATAGCATGCTATAGGGACAACCAATCCATCCCCAAAATAACGTCGAAATCCACCATATCTAAAAGCAGTAAATCAACACGGGTCTCAAGACCCTCAAACACAACCACACAGGAATGGTACACCCGGTCGACTACTATGGAGTCACCCACGGGTGTAGATACATAAACAGGAATGTCCAAAGCATAACTAGACATAGCCAGGCAGGGTGCAAAATAGGATGACACATATGAATATGTAGACCCAGGGTCAAATAGCACTGACGCATCTCTATCAAAAACTAGAATAGTACCTGTAATAACGACATCTGACGACTCGGCCTCTGGTCTGGCTGGCAAAGCATAAAACCGAGGCTCAGCCCTACCTCCCTGAACCATGTCTCTAGGACGATCGGCTACCTGCTGACCCCTACCTCTGGCAGTCCGGCCTCCACCTCTACGATCTCGACCTCCACCTCTATGATCCCTACCCGCACCCCTGGCTGGCTGGGCAGGCTATGGGTCACCTGGTGCCTGAATCATGGGGCGAGGACCCTGCTGCTGCCACCGTGTACCCCTCAATCTCGGGCAAGCTCTCATGATGTGGCCATACTCACCACACTCATAACATCCTCCGTACGATGAGACTGGCCCTGACGACCCGAATGACCTCCACGAAAACTCTGAAGAGTCTGTGCACTGATGGGAGTTGGCGGTGCACTGAGTGACTGCTGATCGGAATACTGCCCACGAAAGCCACGATCACCTGGAACACCCTGCGAAGCCTGGAGGGCAGACTGAAAGGGCCTGGAAGGTTGACCCCTATCATAAGAATCCCTGCCTCCAGATGAGGCACCACTGAATCGACCTGAGTGACGTGGTCTCTTGTATGACCTAAGACCACTCCCCTGTGGCAGAACCATCTCAATCCTCCGGGCCACATTGGCCGCCTCCTGAAAGGAAATGTCACTACCCGCCTCTCTGTCCATCTGAAGACGAATAGGCTGAATCAAACCATCAATGAATCTCCTCACCCTCTCCCTCTCGGTGGGGAGTATGACGAGGGCATGGCGAGCTAGATCGATAAACCGGGTCTCATACTGGGTGACCATCATAGACCCCTGCTGGAGGCGCTCAAACTGCCTCCGGTAAGCAACCCTCTGAGTAACGGGAAGAAACTTCTCTAGAAACAACTCCGAAAACTGATCCCGAGTCAAAGGCGGCGACCCTGCTGGTCTGGCTAAACAGTAATCCCTTCACCAAGTCTTGGCGGATCCAGATAGACGTAAAGCCGCAAAATCTACTCCATTGGATTCCACAATTCCCATGTTCTGAAGAACCTCGTGGCAGCTATATTAGAAATCCTGGGGGTCCTCAGAAGAAGCTCCGCTAAAGGTGACAGTGAAGAGCTTGGTGAACCTGTCCAGCCTCCACAAAGCTTTTGCGGACATAGCCGCTCCATCACCGGCCTGTGCAACTACCCCCAGCTGAACTGGTGGAATTTGAGTCTGAGGAGCTACCTGCTCCGGAGAACGTGCGGCAGGAGTCTGGGCCCCTCCAGCTTGGGAAGTGGCTGGTGCTACAGGAAGCAATCCTGCTTGGGTGACACTCTCTATGAGGCCAACCAACCGGACCAAGGCGTCCTGAAGAACTGGGGTAGCAATAAACCCCTCTGGGACCTGAGCTGGGCCCAACGGAACTGTCTAGGCTGGGGTCGGAACCTCCTCGTCAAGGCCAACCTGAGGGTCCGCCACTGGTGTTGCTGCTGGTGGCTGGGCTCTGCCCTTGCCTCGGCCCCTAGCGTGTCCATGTCCTCTGCCCCTAGCGAGAGCTGCCTGGGCTCGGACTGCTGATCGGTGGATGAGGAAGCACTTGTTCTCGCCATCTGCAAAAGAACATAGTAGAAATTCAATCAGCATTGAGAAACCAAATCGCACGACAAGAAAGAACAAATGAGAGATTTTTCCTAACTCAATAGACTCTGGGGAACAAGTACAGACGTCTCTGTACCTACCCCTCAAACTCTACTAAGTTTGTCCGTGAGTTGTGAGACCTATATAACCTAGTGCTCTAATACCAACTTGTCACGACCCGGATTTCCCACCATCGATATCGTGATGGCGCCTACTCGTGGTAGCTAGGCAAGCCAACTTATTTACCCTTTCATTACTAGACAATTACTTTAACAGTTTAGAGCATCAATATAGAACATGAAATTTAAAAAGAATAATAGTGGAAGTCTGATTTATAGTTACGAATCATAACGCGGAACAGTCATTAATAGCCTCTACCCAAGATTTGGTGTCACAGTACTCACGAACTACTAAGAATATACGAAATACAATGGTCTGAAAGAAATATATAAGTTGTCCGTCTCGAAAACAATGAGGCAACAGTCTAAAAGAGAACATAAAGAAGAGACGCCGGGCCTGCGGACGTCTGCAAGGCTACCTCAGTCTAGTAAAAATGAAAGCCTGCTCCCGCACTGATGCTGCTACTGCTCCTCAAAACCTGGACCTGTGCAAAAATGCACAGAAGTATAGCATCAGCACAACTGACCCCATGTGCTGGTAAGTGTCTAGCCTA
>MU735281.1:47652-62810 GCA_026770625.1 Nicotiana glauca
TTTCAAACTTCATAAACTTCCAACTTTAGATATCTAGGTCCGAAACACGTCAAATGACGTCTGATTTCGACCAAACTTTACAGAACGCGCTTAACACATATTTAAGACTTGTACCGGGCGTCGGAACCAAAATACGAGCCCGATACCACAGTCTTTTATTCAATTTCTATTTCCATTTTCCTTAATAATTTCAGAAAAATAATTTAACAGAAAAATTCTTTCCTCGGGCTCTAGACCTCGGAATTCGACTCCGGGCACATGCCCGAGTCCCATATTTTTCTACGGACCTTTCGGGACCGTCCAATATCGGGTCCGGGTCCGTTTACCAAAAATATTGACCAAAGTCAACTTTAATCATATTAATATCAAAATTTTTCAAATTTTTTATAGAATTCACATATTTCAACATAAAAGTTTTCCGGCTACGCGCCCGGACTGCGCACGCAAATCGAGGCAGGTAAAAATAAGGTTTTCAAGATCTCGGAAGCCCAGAGTGGATGGGGAAATAGGTGATGGCCCTTTGGGTCGTCACAGTTACCTCCCTTGCAGTACTAGAGTTCCGCTTTTATCAAAGAGGTCGAGTTTTCTCTCTCTTGGTGGCTTTCCGCAACATTAACTCCTTCTAGTCAGTTTTTTTTTGGAATTTTCTTTCTCTTAGGGTCACCGGAACATTTCGAGCCTAACCCTACTGATTTTAATTTTTTCGTTTACTGAAGTTAAGGTTCCGTGGAGGCAGATTTAGTTTCTGGCGAGGTAGATTATTTTTGAGCAGTTTTCTTCAGATTTCCTTTTGATTGGGTAGAATATGAAATAAGGAGACGTTCAAGGAGACGGTTCCTGGAGAAATATTGTCTTCGGATAAAATTCATCTTCTCCGTCGCTTCCCGGCAAAACTTGACTTCACTAATGCTGCGACATCTAATTATGTGCAATCAGTACTGCTTTTGCCGCTCACCTTAATTCTTGGATTGTTGATTCTGGTGCAAATAGATACATGATAGGCTTTTCTAAAAACATTCAAAACTTTTCTTCATGTCTCGAAGGAGATAAAGTTAAAATAGCCAATGGTTCTTTAACATTGCACTTCTAATTTTAAAACTATCATCCGTACTCGATGTCCTTGAGTTCCCTGTCAATATTTTATCCGTTAGTTGTCACGTTTTACTTTTTAGTAGTAGCCAATAAAAAAAGGTTCTTAGTGCGTTCTTCAACACTGTGTTTGTAAATAATTATTACTAATAGAGTTTAAAAAGTGAATTATACAGCCAAATCAAGATCGTTTTCACATAAAACTAGCTGTTTTTAAGAGCGATAAATAAAATGGAACCAAGGAATTTAATTATATTATAAGATAAACTTCCACATTACAAGAGTAAAAAGTCACATTTCATGTTGTTTATAGCTTAAACAAGAATTGACGGTGACAATTTAGGTTCCAATTTACTAGCCCTCAACGAGATTTATTATCCAACATATGGCTTTTCTCTAATAAGGCCATTCGCATCGGGGCAAAGCCATACACGATTGCAACAATTGTCAGTGGTACGAAAACAATGACGATCCGCTAGCTGAACACCAGTAACAAAAGGATTGGTACGTTCAACTATGGCCTTGGCTTTTAAGATCTCAACGCCGATCAACTCCGGCCACTCATATGGAATTTATTTCCCGGTTGTTTGCAACTATTGCCAGTACAACCACAATTAAGACAAGGAGGATATACAGTCATAGATTGACTAAGAAATAGAAAACCAAGAGAAAAAAAGATTATGATTTTTTCTATTTTAGGCTGTTTGTGATGTTATTCAAATGGAGAAGGAGCTTCAACTTTATAGGGATGTTAAGATTTACTTACCACAATACCTTAGTATTAATATGTTCACACCTTTTATTAATCTTACTTGTTTGACTGCACTACTCCCAGATTTTGTAACATATATATGTTCACATCTGTCACCTTTTATTAAGATAATTTATTTCCTTTGATTATAGATTTTGTCATAAATATGTTCACATTCATCACCTGTGTACAGTCTCAATCTCTAAAAGGTAAATAGTTATATCCCCACCAGTTGTTTATATCAAATTAAGTTATTTAATTTTAGCAATTAAAAATTAATGTCATAAATACACCTCAATTAAGTGAAGTTAGATAATATGTATGTGTAAGAAAAATATATATTTTGTACTAATCGGTTTGATGTAACTGATAGACTTTTTTGATAGATATATTCATGATTCATACTGCAATAATATTCATTACAACTTTATCAAAATTAAGGTGGCACTACTTGCATTTCAATTGTTAACAAGACATATAAGTCAAACTAAGTATAGTTTCAAAAGGTAAAGGCGCAGTTCATGATCTTTTGTTTATCATGGAGTCGACATAAGCGGATGATGTCGGTAAATGGTCACTTTTTTGGTCGGCTATTAGAATGACAAAATTACATAATAATGTATTCCATAAGTTGATTTTGTATTATTTTAGGGCGATGTGCATAAATAGTCACTAATAGCTCCTGTCTTTATTTTAAAGCCAGTGTTTTAAATATCTTTAGTCTTTAGCCACTGGTTTAATAAACTTTAACTGCCCGGACGAAAAAACCCTTCTGCTCATGTCCTTGACTTCAGGACTTCAGGACTACATGTCTTTAACTTTTGAACTTGAAACTCTAAGTTCAGGACTTCAAGACTACATGTCCTTAACTTTTTAACGTGTAACTCTAAGTTCAGGACTTCAGGACTACTAGTCCTTAACTTTTGAACTTGGAACTCTAAGTTCAGGACTTCAAGGCTACATGTCCTTAACTTTTGAACTTGGAACTCTAAGTTCAGGACTTCAAGGCTACATGTCCTTAACTTTTGAACTTGGAACTCAAACTTCAAGACCAAGCGTCTTTAACTTTTGAACTTGTAAGTCGAAGTTAAGGACCTATTGTCCTTAACTTTTGAACTTGTAACTGTAAGTTAAGTACTGCTTGTCCTTAACTTTTGAACTTGTAACTGTAAGTTAAGTACTGCTTGTCCTTAACTTTTGAACGTGTAACTATAAGTTAATGACTGTCTGTCCTTAACTTTTGAACTTGGAAATGAAAGTTAAAGACCTATTGTCCTTAACTTTTATAAGTTCAACAATACCCACTCCAATTTCTCGGAAAATTATATTCAAAAACTAATAAGATTAGCATTAAAGAAGATGAGATTTTAGATTTCTCGCATCTGTTTGTGAATTTTCGTAGTTGTGATAGGTATGTAGAAACTTGAGGAAAAAGGAGAATGAAAATATTTCACGCTTGAAGATATAGAGAATAAAAAAACTGGAAAAAAAAATTCAGATCTAAGCTTATTGATATTTGACTACTTATTTGCAAACTTGTAAGTGGACTAAAATAATAGTAAAAATGGCGTGGGGTAGCCACTATTTGAGGTGGTATTTATTTTTTATCCAGTAATTCTAATGTTGAGCAAAAATAACCACTACTCTATTAAAATTAATATGAAAAGATAGTTTTTACCCTTTCTTCCATTGCTTTTCTTCCCAAACGCTTCTTTCTCAGCTCGATCAATGCCTGTGTTCATAGATAAGCCTTGTAACTTTGAAAATCACCTGCCTACTTGTTGTTGGTTCGATTCAACTTTTAAGTACTTATGCTATTGAAAAGCATTTCAAATCTAACTTACTCTCAGAAGCAAACAACACTAGTAGTAATAAATAACAAGTACATGCGTTGAAGTCTGATTTCTTGCTGTTTTGGGCTAAATTGTTTATGATTAGAGAAATTTCTGTTACGTAATAGTTGGTTGTAGTGGAACAAGTAAATGAGTGGCCAATAGAGAAACTTATACCATTAGAATTTAGAGGTACAAATTCAGATTAAGGAGTTGGATGTATAAAGGACAATTGGTCCTTAACTTAGAGTTCTAAGTTCAAAAGTTATGGACACTTGGTCCTGAACTTAGAATTACAAGTTCAAAAGTTAAGGACACTTGGTCATGAACTTGGACTAACAAGCTCAAAAGTTAAGGACAATAGGTCCTGAACTTACAATTACAAGTTCATATAAAATTAGTTTAAGTAGACTGAATACAAAGTTTGAAGTCATTTAGTGGAGATGTGGAATAGTCTTAATCAAGAATTGCAAGTTAAAATCGTACAAAAAATTCGTCAGAGATGCTTATACACTTTTATACAAAAAGGTGTATTATATATATAGTTGTAAAAAAGTATATAAAAATGTATAAGCACAGTAGTGAAAATGTTAGTGATACACCATGTATATAGGTGTAGCAGAAGAAATGTGAGAAATCCACCAAATACGTGTAAATAATGTATTAGCCTTGTATAAAATAATGTATAAGAGGTGTTTATACACTATTATACATTATTTATACAATATTATACACTATTATACAAATGAACCTTTTAATGGAGCTTCACTGATTCTTCTTCTTCTTTGGGCATCTTCTGAAATTCAACTCAAATCTACCTCAAATCTGCTCCAAATCACTTCAAATTTGAGTTTTGAACTCCCCTGGACGATCCCAATCAATTGGGCCAACACCCAATCCAAATAACTAACAAAATCAAAAAATTCAATTTGAATTTCAGCTTCGAATGACCTTTAATGGCGACTCCAAAAATAATAATTCTCTTAAGTGGTATTTTTTTTCTCATCTTAATAGTGATTATCAACTTTGAATCTGGAAAGAGAATTGAAGGATATATATAATGGTAGATAATTTTGGGGTGCAAAGTCGTGAAGGAGGAAGAAGAAGAACAAAGAAATAAAAAAAATAATTAAATAGGGTAGGCTAATTGGTGAAAAATAATTTTCAGATTATGTACAACCTGGGCCATATCAGGTACAGACTTCAAATGTGGGCCACTTTTTGATGGATTGTTGGGCCAAGTGACAGGGAGCGTAATTTCTCCTATTAGAATTTAGGTAAAAATAGCACGGTATAGCCAGTTTTCAGACTGATCATTCAAAAATATCCAGCGTTTACCAAGTCAATAAAAAATAGCTACTATTTTGCAGCAACAGAACCGGTCCAGTATAATATACTGGAGTTCGGTGCACCTGTGTATGAACTCCAGCATATTATGCTGGACCGGTATACTTTACTGGCTCCAGTATAATATACTGGAGACTGGAGCACCGGTGCTCCAAACTCCAGTATATTATGCTGGACCGGTATACTTGCTGGAACTCCAGTATATTATGCTGGAGTTTTAGTGTACTTATGCAGGAATTCCGTCATATTATGTTGGAGTTCCAGCATACTTATCCTGGAACTCCAATATAATATGCTGGAGTTCAAGTATACTTATGCTGGAACTCCAGCATAATATACTGGCGTATTTTTCGAGTTTTGAACAGTGTTTTCGCTCAAATTTATCTTTACATGAAAAGTGGCTAAATTTCGATTACTTTTGAAATTGGGCTATTTTTTAACGACCAATTGTAATCTCTATTTTTGAATTTCTCCCTTATTTAGCCATATTTTAAATTGTAAAGGCAAAGTAGCCACTTATTAATGTAATGGTATACGTATGGACAAAAATACCCCTATCTAAAATACGAAAGAACTGCAGTACTGGACTTTTGAACATTTGTAAGTTCAATATCCAGGAATTATTTCTGGAGTTCCCATATATGTAAAATCCAGCACCTTGTACTTGAGTTCGAAACTCTGAAAGGTAAAAGTCCAGCATCATATGCTGTTTTAGGACTTTGATGTTCTACTCAATTTAAAGAACCAGAAGAAGTTCCATGAGCAGATAAGCAAAGAACCAGAAACACCAAGCCCTGCTCGACCAATTGGTGTAGTCCACGAGAAAATGGGAGCGCCAACGGGTCAGCCAACAGAAGGTTGTCTCTTAGTTCACACCAAAATGGTTCTAGGTCAACAGCTAAAAATGGGGAGACAGACCATTCAAGAAAGGTGCCTCCTGTGAACAATTTTGCCATTTCAAAAGTTGATGCAGCCTCTCAAATTTACTCAAAAGATGGTGGCCCACCACACCATAGTAGCTACTAAATAAGAGACGTATATGTAATATCTTCTTTTATCATTAGTTGTGCAGTTCATGTAGCAGGATAAACATTTTGGCGGGTAATCATATAGTGAAGACCAACTAGCTATTTGTGTTATAGTGGCAATTGTTGGGTTTTATGAATAAAGGTTTGAACATCAAATAAGGGGAAATGAAATTTTGAATTGGTTCCTTTTATAAAGGAACTTTGTCCTTCATTGAATTGGAAGATAAAAATTCTTGCGCTTATATATAGAAACACTTCTTCGAACTTTTGAAAAATTGAGAAGAGAGCAAGCTTTGCACCAACGCTATCATCGCTTGGCTCGGCTTCGGAGGATTTGGTTAATTCCCAAATGATCCTTAACAGAAATTTAAAAAATTCTACCAAATAGACACATATCTCTGAACAGGTACCTTTGAACCTATTGAGACCCAAATTCATTAGCTATTAATACAGAGGATTAACATTATTATCTGCACTTCTGCATTGTTTTTCAAAGCAAAAAATAAGCATCAAATGTTATTTGCTCCACCTTTTGAGTTTACCGAAATTTTGTGATTTATAATACCGCCATCACATAATAGTTAGTCTATTTAATCCTGAGATGAATTAAACCAAAATCTTGGTCAACTGTGAGGAAATTAAATTTTTTAAGGACACACAAACAACTTGTGGTTCAAAATTATTTTTTGTTTTTGTTTATTGGAATAACATTTCATTGCTTCTGTGATTTTCTTGTTTTGAACATAGAATGATAACGCAATATCAAAAAGTCCCTTTGAAAAGATCATAGCTTAGAACTCCAAACTCATATGCTAGAGTTTCAACTTTAGAAGGTCTGAACTCCAGTACATACTGCTGGAGTTTCATCTTTAGAAGGTCTAAGAAAACCTCAAAACCAGAAATTATTTGGAGTTTGAACTAGTAATTGTTCAAACACTAGGAATCGTTCCTCGATTTTGAATTTCAGTACATTATCCTCGAGTTCCACTTGCCAAGACTTCGAACTCCAAGACCTATTATTGGAGTTGTATTCTGTGTTTTGATTAGGGGAAAAAACGTCAATTTAGTCGGACCAGTGGCTACTGTGCTATTACAATTTAAAATATGGCTAAAATCTATTAGCTGATTCAAAAATGGTTAGCCCAACTAATTTTTACTGACATAAGCTACACACATTTTTAATACTACTTTTAGTGTCCATCTCAATAAGTAATTGTGACGACCCGACCTGTCGTCTCAGGAGTTACCGCCCCGTTTCCCCCATTTTATGCTTCTTCGTGTTTCACTATCAGTATTTGGTATGTTAGAGTTGATTTGGATTGGTTTTGGTAGAAATTGAGACACTTAGTCTCTTTAAGGAAGACTTGTTTTGGAAAAGTCAATCGGATGTTGACTATTGAGTTAGATGGCTCAGATGTAATTTCCGGTGATTAGGTTAGCTTCGGAGGATGCTTTGTGACTTAGGAGTGTGATCAGAATTGATTTTGCAGGTCCGGTGTAGAAATAAGCTTGAATTAGCGAAGTTAGTATTTTGGCGAATTTCGGTTGGTAGGTGAGATTTTGATCCGAGGCTCGCAATGGAATTCCGAGAGTTGTTGTAGCTTTGTTAGGTGATTTTGGATGTGTGTGCAAAATTTCAGATGATTCGGAAGTGTTTTGGTTGTGTTTTTGATCGAATGCGAGTTTCGGAAGATTTGAAAGAACTTAGGCTTGGATTTGTTGGGAATTGATGATTTTAGTGTTGTTTGATGTGTTTTAAGGATTGGAACAAGTTTGGGTGATATTTTAGGATGTGTTGGCACTTCTGGTTTAGGCATCGGGGGCATCGGAGTGATTTTGGATGGCCAAACGGGAAGTTTAGAGTTGTTAAGTGCATCAGAAATTCAACAGCAGTTGCAGGCCACTAATTGGCCTTCACGTTCGCAAGATTTGGTCCGCGTTCGCGAAGAGTTAGCCTCCAGAACTTCGCGTTCGCAGTGAGGACCCCACGATTGGGTAAAATAAGGTTGAGGTCCTGAGTCTTTATTCTTCGCATTCGCGACAATGGTATCGCGTTCGCGGAAGGTCCGGAAAATGTGCATCGCGTTCGCGTGAATAATGTCGCGTTCGCGTAGTGGTACCAGCTGAGGCATCGCGTTCGCGGGTGGGACACCGCGTTCGCGTAGAGGAAATTTGGTCGGTGGAGATTTGGGCATCGCGAATGCGAGATGTCCTTCGCGTTCGAGTAGAAGGAAATGGCACCTGGGCAAACCTGTTTTTATATTATTTCATCCGCGAGCCAAGTCTTATTTCCACTATTTTTGAGCAACCTTGAGAGCTTTTTGACGAGGATTAAAGAGGTTTTTGACTGGGATTGATTGGAGGTGAGTCTTATGACCTAGAAACATTATTTAATTGTGGATTGAACACTTAAATTCATGGAAATTTGATTAAAAAGGGAAGAATTAGGGCTTGACTTTTTGAATAAAATTTTTTGGTTTGAGAGAGCATTTGAGCTCGGATTTTGGTAAATTTGATATGTATAGACTTGTGGTAAGATAAGGAATCCGGTGATGTGAATTTTCTAATTTTTCGAGAAGTGGGTTCGGGGCTCGGGTTTTGCTAATTTTGGGATTTGTACCCGTTATTGATTGTTTTCGCTTGGGCTTTGTTCCCTTAGCATATTGTGATGTATTCGCTCTGATTTTGGTTAGATTCGGCGCGCGTGGAGGCCGATTTGAGGAGCAAAGGCGTCGCGAGCTAGAGATTTCGCCGGTTCGAGGTGAGTAATAGTTGTAAATGATATCCTGAGGGTTTGAAACCCCGGATTGCACATCGTAGGGCTATATTGAGGTGACTTGCACGTCGGATAGTGAGCGTGAGGTAGAGCACCATTGGGGATTGTG
Source organism: Nicotiana glauca (assembly GCA_026770625.1). Taxonomy (NCBI): domain Eukaryota; kingdom Viridiplantae; phylum Streptophyta; class Magnoliopsida; order Solanales; family Solanaceae; genus Nicotiana; species Nicotiana glauca. The sequence continues at coordinate 56,585 of MU735281.1, forward strand.
ACTCGGTCCATCCCGATTGATGAATTTACTGCGTATTTGACTAAAATTACTTATTATCATTATAATTTGGGCTGATTGCTATGCTTGGGCTTCGTGCCGATTATTTGAACCCTTCGGGGATTGTTGTTGATAATTCCTCACTGATTTAACTATATATTTGAACTTAGTCATGTATTTTCCACTGTTTTAAAAACTCACCCAAGTTATTATGCCTTAAATACTCGAACTGATATTTCCATAAAATTTTTTTGGGCTGAGCATCATACTTTATTGTTGCCCGAGTGGCTTACGTGATTTTGTTGACTGAGTAAGGCCGAGGGCATGTATTGTGAGGATACTTATGGGTCGGATTGCACGCCGCAGCGGTACTATATTGATATTGAGGCCGAGAGCCTGATTGATGCCACGGGATGACTTGATATTGCGCTTGGACTGTAGGAGCCCCTCCGAAGTCTGTACACACCACAGTGAGCGTCGTCGACGTTAAATGGATCGGGCTGCACGCCGCAACGATATATGAATCGGGCTGCACGCCGCAGCGGTACCGGTACTATTTGATGTGTTTACCTTATTTTATTTGTTTGCTATTATATGCTGTTGTGCTTCTTCTTGCGATACTCACTTATTGTTCTGGTATTATCTGATAACCGAGTGTGGTGCCTGAGAGGCGGACTTCTGTGCTTATCTACACTATTTGTTTCTGCATTCATTTGCATAACTGTTGAAAAAGTCATTTTCAAAAGAAGTTTTAAACTGAGCTAAGATATTTGTAAAGGTTTTATAGCTTCATTGCTTTCTCTCAAAGGGCTTTTCACTGCTCCCATACAACATGATGATTGCTTTACGTGATTTCTTACTGCTCAGTTATTATTTACCCTTATTACTCACTGAGTTGGTGTACTCACTTTACACCCTGCACCTCGCGTGCAGATGCCGGTATTTGTTCACCCGGTAGCGGGTTTTGAGCTGGTTGAAGATTTTGCTATCGTAGCTGAGCAAGGTGACCGCCAGCGTTTGCGACACCGGATTTCTTCCTTTGATTCTAAATTTTACTCTGTATATTACTGGCCTCGTAGTTGTATTTAGACTCCTCTAGATGCTCGTGACTTGTGACACCCCGGTTTGGGTTGTGTTTGGTTGTACTTCCGCCAAGTAATATTATTGAATCATCTTTAAAATTGTTTATTCATGTTATCTATTTTTGAAAAAAAAAGGGCAAGTAGGGTTGGTTGGCTGGCCTTGTCCTCACGAGAGGCGCCATCAGACCGGAGCGGGGTTTAGGTCGTGACAGTAATTTTTTGGAAAACAAACTACATAAATATTATCTTAAAAATTGTGATTGAGTGATAAGATTTAAAGTATAAGCTCCTGAAATTAATGAATATTGATCCGATATAGAAAACTCAATACTTTAAGAAACTTTTATCTCATAAAAGTCCTCAATCATCATTTAATATACAAACCTTAAATTTTGTTCTAATTTTATAATTTTAGCAATTCAATTCACAAGTTTTCATGCTTCTTTTTAGTTTCATCAAGAAGGCAAATACCTTGGAGATTCGAGTATTTTTCTAAAAATATTTTCGAAACATATTCTCAAGTTTATCCGAGAAAAAACAAACATTGTTAATTATTATTACACTTCTTCAAAGATTTATCAAATAACACAAATTAAAAAATAGAATCTGTATATGTATTCTCAATTTATCTCCCCTTAAAGGTTTCGACGTTACCATGTAGCGAAGTTTTAGTCACTAAAATAAAAGGAAAACGAATTTATCATTTACATAACTTTGTCAAAATGTGCATCAAGGCGAAAAAGAAAGCATTACTAAAGCATGAAATTTAATAAGACGAACAAATTACTCAAAGATATAGGTACTTTACTAATTTGATAATTTATGAAAATATTGTTGAATTCACTGAGTGTGTATTCATATATTATTAATTTAAACATTTTCATATCTATGAAATTTATTTTAAAGTGTTAAATATTTGGATGGTTGTTACCTATTGTATTGTGTTGTTACTTTAAATACAATATTTTTCTGATTATTACTTAAATTTTATTGCATAGTATCGTTAAAGCTGTTGTTACGTAATGCCGGAATGTACCACTTTATGTAACGATAGATTTGGTGTGGTCGCATCGTTACCTTGTCTTTTTCTCTCATCTCATCCTTTATTATTATTAAATAATTTTATTTTATCCTTTACCCTTGGTACTACTTATTCTTCTCCCCCCTCCCCCCCCTCCCTTACCCCCTTCCTCCTCTTCTTCTCCTTCTTCTTCTACTTCACTAGGTAGGGGTAAGGTCTGCGTAGACACTACCCTTCCCACACCTCACATGTGGGAATATATTGGGTGTGTTGTTCTTGTTGTTATCCTTTACCCTACATTTTTATATAATAATTCTATCATATATCATAATTTTTCCTTATAATATTGTAAATTTATTCTTAATATTGCTGGTGCGTGATATCATGAAATGATAGCAAACGATAAAATTTATACAAATATTATATTTATCAAACGATACCGCACGATATAATATATAAAATTAAACGATATGTAACAACCATCCAAACAAATAAGTAAAATTTTAATTGATTTTAAACTTTTAAATATCTAAAATTTGATTTTATTCAATGGGAAAACTATTTTAAAGGATAAAAAGTCAATGAACATATTTTTTGGTAGCTAAAATTTTCTATTAATCACCAAATAGAGCATAACTGATGATAGGCTATAATTACGTATTTTAATCGATTATTACACTCTAATTTACTGCACTTTAGTTGAGTTTGCGCTTTAATCGCTAGTGTTTTGCACTAACGGTGTGTTTTATGCCTTGTAGGAGTAATTTCGAGTTATATAGATGTTATGAAAAGAATTCAAGTGATTTGGAGCTTTGAAGTATGAGTAAAAGCCCAAGGAATTAAGCCGGGATCGTATTGGGAGATCAACAGATGATAAAACATCAAAACGAAGACCCGATGAGGCATATTGCGCACGGTCTAGTAAATTGGACATAACTTTTTTTTTTCAGAACTCCATTTTGGCTCCATAATATATGGTTGGAAATATAACTCAAAAGGCTACAACTTTCATGTTTTGCGTTTTTCCAAATTCTAAACGGAACAGGGTAAAAAATTGCGGTTTCACCGCAACTGCGGCAGAACCGCGGCAGTGTGCAGACGCAGACAATTGAAGAATCAGAGGCCATGTTTGACCGCGGTTTGACCGCGACCGCGGTAGAACCGCGGCAGGAGGCGGAAATTTCAGGGACTAAAGTGCAAAACATGGGATTTTTAGACCTAACCCTATTTTAAACACTAGACTTCGCCCAAGAGAAGCAGGTATTGATTTTTAGAGTATCTTGGCAAGAAAAACAATTGTGAGAGATCACCCAAAATATCTTTCTTCTTTTCTTTAATTTTTATTGCTAGTTTATGATGAATCTTATCTTAGTTTGTTTACCCATAGCCATGAGTAGTTAAATCCCTTGTCTAAGGTTTTGATGGAACCTATTAGGAGATGAGCTTCTTGTTTATGTGAATACAAATTGCTAGTTTCAATCTTTATTTATTCAACTATGTTCTTGTTGTAGTTAATTGACAGGATTCTCAATTATCTGTACCTATTTAGTGTGCATAACTCGGAAGAGAGTGCATATTTAGGTTATTGTTGAATAACACCACTCCTAAAGTATAAGAGGAATCTATAACTGCGGGTTTAAAGGCGGAATTAGGGATAACGAAGCCTTGGGTGCAATCTTAAGTGAACTGTGTTAATTAAAGTAAGCTAGTGTATCTCAGAAGAGTACAATTAGTATATTACTGTGATTAATCGGGAGAGATTTACGATAATATGAGCGTTCATGATTGATAGAGATGTGTTGGTAAATTTGTATGAGCATAAACAGAAGGGATTCCATCAACATGGGAAATCATTGCCTTAACTTCTTCTCATCATTGTTTACAACCTTAGTAGTTTAGTTTACAGCTGTTTAATTTACTTGAAATCGTAGTTACTAAAGACATCATCAACTGTGATTCAAACATTTGGGAAACTGGTTCTGAAGAGTTTAGTGGGTCTAAAGATAGTGATTGATAGGTTAACTCTCTGTGGATTCGACCCTGTGCGTAATACTCGAGTTATATTTGCAACGTCCGCAGAGTACTTTTTAGAGGGCATAGTTGGGCGTGATCAAATTTTGGCGCCGTTGCCTGGGAGTTAACGGAATTATCAATTACCATTGATAGAAATACAAAAATTCTTAGTGTGGTCAGTTTTTTCTATACTCAACTTGTGAATATTTGTGTAATTAATTTTTCTTACCTTAATCTATTTTTATTGTTTGGGTCTTGTTTATTTTCTTAGTTTTGAAAAATGGCATCATATAATAAAAATTGATGGGATGGTAGTTGTTCATACTGTGATGACCCTTGTCTTTATTGTGGAGGACCACACTCGTGGCAAAATTATTTAAATTCTCTCGGAGGTGGATTGTACGCAGAATCTCAAATCCATGAGTGGAGTATTCTTGATAAGTGTGGTTTTCAAAATGGTCATTGGGATGATTGTGTTGATTGGTCATTTCCTTCCCCAAGCCCCCGCTATGATGATTCTATTGTTTTTGATGAAAATGATAGGGCTAATGAATTGGAAGAAGTTGAGCATGGCCGAAAGGGAGAGTTCAAGCTCATGTTGGAGTGCTTACTTGAAGGAGGACACAAAGAACAAAATGCCTTGGAGGAGCTTTTGGAAAATAGTCTCCAAAATTCCTTGGCACTTAATCGAAACCAAGAACTCTCAAATGCCCAAAATGAGAAAATAATGCTCATGTTGGAGACCATTCTTGAAAATGAGGAAGAATATGAGCTAAAATTTGAAGAGTCAATAATTGAACCTCCGCCAACCGACCCATGAGTACCAATGATGCCGAGAAAAATATGGACTTAGAATCAACCAGTGTAAATAAAAATCTGGTTGAGAATGACTCTAGTCCGGGGGAAGAAGAGGATGTCAGAATAGAAAAATTGCAAAATGAAGGTTTGAAGTCACATTCCAAGCATTTTTCAACATTGGAATTGTGTAGTGATATAAAAATTGAACTACATGAGTCCGTGAGGGACTGCGAGGAGGAAAGGCAACAACCATACATTTTATAATTTGAGGAAACAAAAAACAAAATGACATTCCTAACATGAGAGCCAAGAAGTGCAAAATGAAGAATTTAAGGCTCGGCTCGATAATCAACTTACCACCCCCTATCGCTCGTGGTCACAAGCTTGATTCCAAGCTAGGTGCACAGTTCATATCGTCCAAATGGCGAGAAAAGTGGTAAAATTATTTGCGTCGTGCCGCGACTTTTAATCAAGCGCTTGTTGGGAGGCAACCCAATTTTATTTTATTTATTTTATTTTTATTTATTATTATATTATTCTTGTAGTGTAGATTTTTTATTTTTAGGAACATGGAACACAAAGTCATTGGAAGGATGTAACAACAAACCATTGGTTGGAACTAAGTGTGAGGTACGCGCACGAAGGACCAAGATTGGGAGAAGTCTGAGTACCCCATGAGCTGCCAGTGCTTCGGCCTTTGGCCTACCAGGGAGTTTCTTTTACCCTCTTATTAGTATGGTGTGCATTGGGGACAATGCACAATTTTAAGTGTGGGGTGGGAGACTTGCCTTGATACTGTATTGTAGTGTACATAGACATGGAACATGTTGTAATATTGTATATGTGTTGTTGCGTATAGTTGATTGTACTCACATTAGGAGTAACTGACTTGGCCCAATGACGAACGCTTGTCGACGGGTTTCTTGAGGGTCATAGTCGGATCTAAAAAAGAAAAAAAAAACAAATAGACAAAGGTAGAGGACTCTTCTTGAGGACGGACCACTTGGACAGTACTCTTGAGGGAAGTAGTCCATGTAGCTTCTTTTTATTTTATTTTATTGTTCTTTTCTAGGTAGTGTAGTAATTCCCCCTTGGTTTTTATTTAAACCACGGTTCTTTTTCAAGGGTTTTATTTGAACCGGGTGTAGTTAGTTTCTTTTTGGGGGAGTAGGAGCCATTGTGTTGTGTTTTGAAGTGAAGCAATATCTCTTGACTTTATTATGCCTTGAGAATAGTGAGTACTTTGGTTGTGACGCTTATGCTCAGTTTTTGACTCTTGTAGAAGTACCTTAAATTGTATTATCTTAACTTTGCT
>MU735281.1:64591-90681 GCA_026770625.1 Nicotiana glauca
GCTTTTGTGCTTAGTCTATTTTAAATACTCTTGGTGTGATGAGTTAGGAAAATTGCTTAAAAAGTCCGTGTCTATAAAAAAAGTATAGTTTGATTGCTTGAGGACGAGCAATGGTTTAAGTGTGGGGTGTTGATGATAGGCTATAATTACGTATTTTAGTCGATTATTACACTCTAATTTACTGCACTTTAGTTGAGTTTGCTCTTTAATCGCTAGTGTTTTGCACTAACGGTGTATTTTATGCCTTATAGGAGTGATTCCGAGTTATATAGATGTTATGGAATGAATTCAAGTGATTTGGAGCTTTGAAGTCTGAGTAAAAGCTCAAGGAATTAAGCCGGGATCGTATTCGGAGATCAACGGATGATAAAACAACAAAACGAAGACCCGAGGAGGCATATTACACACTTTCTAGTAAATTGGACACAATCTTTTGTTCAGAACTTCATTTTGGCTCCATAATATGGTTGGAAAGATAACTCAAAGGACTAAAACTTTCATGTTTTGCGTTTTTCCAAATTCGAAACAGAACAAGGTGAAACATTGCGGTTTCACTACGAACGCGGCAGAACTGCGGCAGAGTGCAGACGCAGACAATTGAAGAATCAGAGGCCATGTTTGGCCGCGGTTTGACCGCGACCGCGGCAGGAGGCGGAAATTTCAGGGACTAAAGTGTAAAATATGGGACTTTTAGACCTAAATCCTATTTTAAACACTAGACTTCGCCCAAGAGAGGCAGGTATTGATTTTTAGAGTATCTTGGCAAGAAAAACAATTGTGAGAGATTACTCAAAACATCTTTCTTCTTTTCTTTGATTTTTATTGCTAGTTTATGATGAATCTTATCTTAGTTTGTTTACCCATAGCCATGAGTAGCTAAATCCCTTGTTTATGGTTTTGATGGAACCTATTGGGAGATGAACTTCTTGTTTATGTGAATACAAATTGCTAGTTTCAATCTTTATTTATTCAACTATGTTCTTGTTGTAGTTAATTGACAGGATCCTCAATTAGCTGTACCTATTTAGTGTGCATAACTCGAAAGAGAGTGCATATTTAAGTTATTGTTGAATAACACCACTCCTAAAGTATAAGAGAAATCTATAACTGCGGGTTTAAAGGCGAAATTAGGGATAACGAAGCCTTGGGTGTAATCTTAAGTGAACTGTGTTAATTAAAGTAAGCTAGTGTATCTCGGGAGAGTGCAATTAGTATATTACTGTGATTACTCGGGAGAGATTTACGGTAAGATGAGCGTTCATGATTGATAGAGATGTGTTGGTAAATTTGTATGAGCATAAACAGAAGGAATTCCATCAATAGGGGAAATCATTGCCTTAACTTCTTCTCATCATTGTTTACAACCTTAGTAGTTTAGTTTACAGCTGTTTAATTTACTTGCAATCCTAGTTACTAAAGACATCATCAACTGTGATTCAAACATTTGAGAAACTGGTGCTGAAGAGTTTAGTGGGTCTAAAGATAGTGATTGATAGGTTAACTCTCTGTGGATTCGACCCTGAGCGTAATACTCGGATTATATTTGCAACGTCTGTAGAATCCTTTTTAGAGGGCATAATTGGGCGTGATCAATAACAAACCAGTAGCTAGTTAATTTCACTAGCTATCTCAGTCATCGACTAAATTGACAATACAGAACTCCCTAAATACAAACATAATCAAAATTTACAGCATTAGGGAGTGTAACACATTTCTAACTTTAATTTGGGTGAAGCGTTGACATTACAAATATAAACTCTCTCTCTAGTGTAGATAGGTAGCATTTTCAAATATAGTTTCCTGATCATTAAACAGTATGTAATATTATGCAGCTGCCCCAGTATGCCTCTTGATCGTTAAACTGCCTGTAATATTAAAGTCAATGAACATTTCGTGTAAGAGTTTTAAGTTTCGTGCTTTATAAATTAGGCTTTTACGTTTTTGTGTGATTAAATATTCTATCAAAGAATTATTTTGGGGGCTTTACTTGTATGAATTAATAGCCTGTTTGGCCGAGAATTCAGCTTATTTTGAGAAATGCTTTTTTCAAAAGTACTTTTGAAAAAAGTACTTTTGGAGAGAAGCAGTTTGTGTTTGGCTAATCAGTCTGAAAAGCACTTTTGAGAAATAATTTGTGTTTGGCCAAACTTTTTAGAAAGTGCTATTAAGTATCAAATTACGAATAAGGACATAAATAAATTTACTTAATAATTAATATTATAAGTAAATAAATAATCTCAAAATTTTGCTATGATATGCAATAACTAAAAAAATCATTTTATTTAAGTAAAATATGAAAATAAAATTAAAAAGTACTTAATTTTTTTAATATAAGTTAAATATATTAAAATTCCTTCAACAAATATAAAAAATATTCACCGCTAAAGTCACTATATATTAGAAAGTTTTCCTAAATATAAGAAAAATATTTATAAATTAATATCCTAAGTATTAGGTTTAAGAGTTATTTTAATATATACTATATTTTGTTAGGGGTAATTTAGATAAGAAGAAAAGTCACAACTGCTTCTGTTTCTGTTTTTGGAAAGAAACTACTTTTTTCTGCTTCTCTAAAACTGCTTCTGCTTCTTCCCAAAAGTACTTTTTTTCCCAAATTAGCTTGGCCAAACACCTCAAGTTAGGGGAAAAAAGTGCTTTTGGAAAAAACAACACTTCTGGCCTCCCAAGAAGCTTGGCCAAACATGCTATAAATCACCTTCTAGAAAAGTACTTTTGGATAGTATGTGTTTGGCTAATCAATTTGAAAAATACTTTCTCCAATATTAAAGCAGTGATTTGTACTTGGCTAATGTTCTAAAAGTGTTTCCGACAAAAAACTAGTATTTTCAACTTATGAAAAATAGTTACTGTTACAATTCAAAGTACTTTTTTTTTTCTTTCAAAAAGCTTGACCAAACATCTTTAGCTCTCTAAAATTAGCACTTTTTCTAAATTAAAAAAAATACTCCCTCTGTTTCAATTTATGTGAACTTATTTGACTGGACATGGATTTTAAGAAAAAAGAGAAGACTTTTGACCTTGTGGTATAAAATGAGACACATATATTTTGTGTGGCTATAAATTATTGCATAAAAGTAAATTATTTCCAAATATGGAAGGAGTTATTCTTTTTGGTACGAAATAAAAAATAAATAGATTCATACAAATTGAAACGGAGAGAATAATACTTTTGGCTACCCACAAGCTTGACAATTACATGCTATTAGTTATCTATATGGTTGAGTCTCTCTCATTTGAGTGGTGTAGTTGTTGATTGGCTTCACCAAAAAGAGATACTTCCTCCGTTTCATATTGTTTGAGCTAGTTTGACTCGACACAGAGTTTAAGAAAAAAGAAGAAGACTTTTAAAATTTGTGGTCTTAAAAGATTAAGGGGTAAAAGGTTTATGGGGCCATACCATTTGTGTGACTATAAAAGCTTCTCACTAAGGGCAAAAAGGGTAAAATGAAGAGTTTAAAGTTGAATTATTTTCAAATTTAAAAACGTGTCATTTATTTTGGAACAGACTAAAAAGAAAAGTACCTCAAACAATATGAAACAGAGGGAGTACTTCAATTTCATTTCCATATTGTTACAATTGATATTGTGGTCTACTCCATTTTTACTTTTGATTTTCTAATGGTCTCGGAAGCTTCTATTTACCTTATATAATTCATCATATAGTGTTATGTGTATAGTTGGAGACATAAGATTTTTTTTTTGTGCTCCGAAGGTGGGGGCAGATTTAGGGGCAGAAGGGGGTTCATCCTGTTATTAAATTGTATTTGTAAAATAATTCTGGAAAATATACATGAATATAAACAAAAATGTAAACGAAATAACGAAAATTAATTCGAGCCCATTGAATTCACAGTGTTTCCTTAAGGAATTTAATCCCCTCCAAATACCAAGGTTACGAGTTATTTCCTCTTAGGATAGGAAAAATTACACACTGGTGTAATGGTACTTCAAGCCCCAGTGTTTCAGCGAACATAAAGTTCGGTAACAAATTACACTTACTGTTGCTTTCTTTGAAGTTAAAATATGCAGAAGAAAGGAGAAGAACTCAGAAAATTCGTATGGAAATTCTGAGTAGAATAGTCTTGTATTATAGCCAAAGTTGGGCTGAAATATGAAGAGGTGCAACTCTTCAGAATTGTTGTTTATGCAAAACGGCCACAACATAAATGCCATAACATAAATAGCTATTTACTCAATAATAAAGAGGGAATATTGAAGAGGGTAATTTAATTTTTAGTTACACAACTGAAAAACGAATTGAATTTAATATTAATATTTATTTTAATATTAATATTCTGTTATTAAAATAAATATTTAATAACATTTCTGTTAATATTTTACTATTAACAAATAAATTTGGTCCAAAAATTAATCAATCAATCATTTGATCGAAGCTGAAGCCGAGCGACGACGACGGCGCGAGACTTGCGTTCTTCTCAACTCTTTAAGAGTTAGAAGAAGAGCAATTGCTTATACCCATAAAAAATCTCTTCCTCTTCCAATATGGGACAATGTCCCTTTGCCAAGGGGAGGAAACTTAAAATTTCACTTAAAAATTTTATTTTCCTCCATTCCCATTCACCCTATTTTAAGCATATTATATACTTAAAATCCCAATACATCCGAACCCCGTGGCCGAAAAATTACACTGTATATACAAGGCAAAATCTGTTTTTACCTCTATATATTAAGTTTTGAATATTTGACACAGCCGAAAAGGATAGCTTAGTGGTCAAGAGGGTTCAAAATCTTTTTAAGGTCATAAGTTCAATTTTCACTAGCTACGATCTTCTTTTAACTATTCTCTTTTTGAACTCGTTAGCGAAAATCTTGCCTCCGTCGCTATCGGGAGGCAAAGGGTTTCATAGGCGGAAAGCAAAATCCTGAATGCTGGTGGTTGAATGAGGGTTCTTAATTTTGATCACTGCAGGTTTATTTATTTTACAAATACCCGGTCAGCATTTAGAAGAGCCCTATGTATCTTACAAATACGTGACTGTTTATTGCCTGACTGCAGATTTCATTTCTATGAGTCCTACATAAAGTAGGCGGTGGCGAATGTAGTGTGTTAGAAACGAATTCAATTGAGAGCATTTTCTTTTTCTACCAATTAGGGATGGTAAGGGGCCATATTGGAAAAAATAATATATTTTAAAATATTTTAATTTGTGGGTGCGGGTTTAAAAAGGAAACTGATCTTTCTGCCTTTCTGGAGATGAAACCCTCGTAATATATTGAAACAAAATAAAGGTTTCGTAATATTAGAAACAAACACTTGCACGTCAGACTCTACGTACGGCCCTTTATAGAAAGTTCTAAAACTGTAATATCTAACACAAAATTCTCAATTAATTATAAATCTGTTTTATTAATCAAAGTATTACCCCTTCATTTTGCTCAAATACTCGTGAGTTGTGACTACTAATTAACAAAAAGGAAAATATCTATTAATTGATCTTCACAGAGGCTTTTTTCAATTTCTAGTGTAAGCTTGAATATGAGAAAAATAACATATACTCTTATTCAAATATTAAAAGGCAAAAATAAATTTTTTTTGATATCAAAGATATTTGTTAAGTAACTTTTATTTTATATGTGCTAGATGTAATTGTCATAGTATCTTATCTTGTTCTTTCCTCAGGTGAAAGCTCCCATAATATAATCTTTAAAATTAATAAAAAGTATGAAAATATGTGATAAAATTATCAAGAAAACCAGCCAAAAAGATTAAAAAAAGAAAGAAAGAAATAAACCAACAAAATAAAAGAGAGAAAAATTAAGCGGGACTGGTGGATGCGGGTATGAATGCAGGGTGGGTTGAAATTATATGGGTTAAGACAAAATCCGCACCCGTACCTGCATCACTTGCCATCCCTAACGAATACTGATGGGCTGAATCTATTGATAGCATTAAGCACCTGTGACATCACTGCAGCCTGATTAGCTTGTACAGTGATCTTTCCCAGGCAGTATAGAGGCAAGTTAGGAAATATTACCTATAGTGGAATGGTTTTAGCACATCGTCATGAAAGTTAAACTCACCAGACCAAGGCTTCAAGATTACTGGTTTATTGTTAATGGTGTATGGTCCCGAGTATAATACCTCATTCCTATCCTCCATACTGAAGAGTATAACAAAATGGCCTTCATGAAATAGACGCTTTTATTGACATTTTGTATCACATACTTTGAGTTTATATCCTTATCCTTAAATCTATCAATAAACTGGATTTAGAAAGAATTAAATGGTTATGAGAAGTATGCTGAATAGAGACTATATTTTGCCACTTCAACTTTGCATATTCAATTTGAAGGTGGTGCTCCATTAAAAGGCGTTGAGGATGTCGGTAAAGATGAGTTTACTAAAGTCTTATCTTGCGTTTTTTTATGATTCAAACAGGATAATTTCCTAGGTTGTACAAGTTAAAGAAGGATCATGTTGACCTGAGTAAGTTTGTTTTGATGATTTTAAAGACACAAATCATCAAGGACCAGGTTTATTAGGTTATAAACATTACAGTCCAAAGCAAAAGCATACCTTATCTTCCCCTATAATTTTGGCATCATCAAAAAGTTACATAATTAAATTAAGTAACCAGAATTTAACAGATATTACTCATGGCAACTGGGGCTATTTGAAATGCAATCATGGATTCAATTTTTCTCTTTTTCAATCTAAGAATATTAGCCATCTAAGAAATATCTACTGACATTTAGAGCAAAAGCTAGCAGTGGATTTTATTGATTGATAAGATCCTACCATTGGTGATAAGAAGAAATAAAAGCATAGAGCCATGAGGAAAAAAACCAGAGAATTCTCACTTGGGTCACTAGTTACAATTGGGCTAGGAGGGATTTAGGACTAGGAAGGACTAGGTTCTTGGTTCTTGGCTGTCACGCCCTGAACCTGGGCCTGGACGTAAAACGACACTCGATGCCTGACTACACGTGACCGAGCGAACCGACTGGCTGGCTGAATCAACATGTGGTATCATAACATACTGAATGCGGAATATAAACTAACACATGATGATATACTGAAAGTCTGAATGATAAAAACTAAAGTGCGGAAATACTAATACTATTTTGAAACATATTTGTAGTAAACATAGCTTAATATGAAAAGCCCACGACTCTGTCTACCCCTGTTACTCTAGTCTATGAAGCCTCTATTGAAGTACTGAAAACACTGACTGTCTGTAAATACTAAAAGACCGTAAAGTAATGATAATGCCCCGAAAGAACTGGGGATCGCCAAACAGCTAGTACGAGAATCCTAGAACTCTGAATCATCAACCTGTAAATCATTACCTGCATTGTGATATACAGGCCCCGGGCAAAAGGGACGTCAGTACATTTGAATTGTATTGGTATGTAAAGCAACTGAAAGAAAGAATTATAAATGCTGAAACTGAAACTAAGCTGATAACTTAAATGATAAATATTGAAACTGAAACTGAAGTGAGAACTGGTAACTGAACTGGTAACTGAAAAGATAGCTGATAACTAATAACTGAAAAGATAACTGAACCAATAACTGAAAAAATAACTGATAACTGAACTGATAACTGAAAAGATAATTGAACTGATAACTGAAAAGATAACTGATAACTGAACTGATAACTGAAAAGATAACTGATAACTACTGATAACTGATAACTGAACTGAATAAAGGAAGTAAGGATATAAATACTCCCTCTTCTGAATGATGAACAACCTGTTTATCTGAATAAGCTACGGCCTTGGGCCCAATATATATGTGCACAAGCTACGGCCTCAGGCCCAAGTATACGTATACATAACTACGGCCTCAAGCCCAAAAAATGCATAAAGCATAAATTACGGCCTCAGGCCCAAACATGCATAAAGCATAAACTACGGCCTCAGGCCCAAGTATGCATAAAGCATATAAACTACGGCCTCAGGCCCAAGTATGCATAAAGCATATAAACTACGGCCTCAAGCCCAAATACAAGTGTTCAACATTCAGGAACTGAGATTCAAACTGCAATACGTGATGGTGAAATACTGAATCACATTGAGTTACATGATACTGGAAAACTGGATCATACTGAGTTGCATAATACTGGAATACTGAATGGGACTAGACTGAGACATGTATTCTTGAACTGATTATGAATACTGAAATTTCAATTATATATAGCATACTGTGTAATCTATACTAAGACTAGGGAGCATCAAACCCAAGTCTATATTGAATACGCACTGAGCTCATAACGTTCAAAATGAAAGTCATGAACGAGTTATGAGGCTAGAGAATAGAAGTTCTACAAGTATTTTAGGAACTAGACTTAACTATATTTCTGAGGTAATTGATACGTCGTAAAAGAAACGTAGTGTAGGGAGAATCATTAAAATTTTCAAACATAGAGAGTTAGCCTCACATACCTCAATTTCGCCCCTTAGTGCTACTACAATGATCCACAATACTAAGAACCTTCAATCTATAATAGCAATATCCAGTGGAGCCAATATTAGTAACAAATTCCATAACTTAAGCCATTTAGGCATATTATCAAACACCTTGTAGGCATAAGTCTCTACATCTCATCACCATATAATTAATTCATCCAACTATCACCATTCACTAAAAGTTTATCCCACCATCATGACTAACTAATTTATAACTTCCAACATCACATGTATGATAATCTATCTACACCCAACCAACAAAATTCCATCAAATAATCACCTTCCAATCGTTACACTAATTATGTATTTATATTGGGAACTTATGGCTCTAATCACCACACCAAGAGTCCCAACACTTAATTCACACTCATATACCCATAATAAATTCATACATGTAAGTCTAAGGGTGTAGGATTACCTTTTGGAAGAAATCTTGCAAAACCCTCCTTTGAGTTCTTGAAGGAATTTCTTAAAGATCTATGTGTTTTATGAGTAGATTTCATCAATACTAGTTTAAGAATGATGGAATTTCACACCAAGTTAATGGAGATTGCTTACCTTGAAGATGGAAGGGGTTGGAGGTCTTGAGACGGTGGAAGAAGATCCCAAAATTTGTCCAAATGAAATAGGGAAAAATGAACCCTAAAATTGGCTTAAAAGAGCTGGAGACTGGGGCGCGTCTACTTTGGCGAAGCGAGCTCGCTTCGCTATCCGCCAAAATAACTGGGTGGTATATTTTTAGTAATTTGGTCATAACTCTTTGCACAGAGCTCTGTTCGAGCTCCATAATATATCGTTGGAAATCTATTTCAAAGGCCAACAACTTTTATGCTTTACGTTTTCCCCAATTCCTTACACATTTTCACTAGAATTTGCTGTAAGACAGACCTTCTGCAAACTTAGTCGATTATTTCAAATCTAACGCACCTTACCTTCCATCTTGATTTTGAAATACTATTCTCACCCATAATCATCCCGATAGGACTTCACATGTTCAAAATATAACCTTAATACTCCTTTAACTCATTCATATCTAAGCCGAATTTACAGGGTGTTACATTGGCTTGAAGCAATTTCGGCATATCTTGAAGAATACCACCATGTTTCTCCTTTTACTTTGCAAGCTCACAGTTGATATAGCCTATCTCAGCCTCTACTTTAGCCAACCTAGTCTTAAATCGTTCAATATCAACATCCTTAACTATTTTCTTCCACTATTCGAGCCTTTTTGCTCTTTTTGGTAGACGTGGTTATTTTAGTCACAACTGAACACTCTGCCAC
Source organism: Nicotiana glauca (assembly GCA_026770625.1). Classification (NCBI taxonomy): domain Eukaryota; kingdom Viridiplantae; phylum Streptophyta; class Magnoliopsida; order Solanales; family Solanaceae; genus Nicotiana; species Nicotiana glauca. The sequence goes on from MU735281.1 coordinate 74,327, forward strand.
AACCTTAATATGTTTCTTGTGAATTCTTTTGAGAAATATTTCTCCTTTTAGCACTAGGTGTGGTTACTTCCACATCTTTATCTTCATCCTTATGAGCCAGTTAATCTCCTCAATCTGGACTATCCACTTGTCTTACCGGCTTTTTTCTTTTGAAATGACTTTCTTGGCACTCTCAGCCAAGGCCCTTTTTGCGTTGACCTCACTCTATTTCTTTTGGATCCTTGTAGTTCTTCCTTTTATGGGAGGAGTTGTTACAGGGATAGAAGGATCACTCATTCTTTTAGTGCCACCCATGTCTTTTCATGCAGTCTTTCCAACTTTGTTCTTCTTCTTTTGATTGTAACTATTTGACACATATTGCAGCATATCAGGACTCTTGTCTATTTTAGCAAGAGAAGGAACTGGCTCATAAAACCATTTCCTTAATCTAACCAGCCCATCTGCTGCACTTCTATCACCAGAACCATCACCCCTCTCCTGTTATTCTATCCATATACTTTCATTCATTGTCTCCTCATTATCACTAATCTCTTCACCTAATATAATCATTGCTCCAACTTCTTCAGTCAAACCAACAGGAGTGGGTGAAGGAAATTCAGTCACTCTTTCTTCTCCCTTTCCCCTCACATCTACTTAAACACCCTCACACTCTATCTTTCTTTTTTATTTTTACCACCATTTTTTCTAGACCCATTAGTTTCTACACCAGCAATCGTACCAACCAACACAAGCCTATTTTCAATATTCTCAGTAATTTTAGAAGCAACGTCAAAAATTTCTAACCCATAAGTTACCTGCTCAGTTTCAGATGAAACTGATTCTTCCCCCTTAGCTGCAGACTTGAAGGACTCATTAGTTTTTTAGGGTTCTTTTACTTGACTAGCTCGTGGCATCTCACTCAATTTCTTAGATTGTTCTCTACTGTCCACTATGTTGCATGCAATCATTTGATATGCCTTTTCTTGGGGGTTTGGATGGTTGAAAGTGTGTGTGAAGGTTCTTTGGGTGGTTGAAAGTGTGTGTGAAGGTTCTTTGGGTGGTCAGGAACGATTTTCAGTGTTTTGGGATTCTCATGGGCATTTCCATTTGATAAGTTCAGTACCTTGAGATGAATGGAGAGAGTTTTGAGATTTTGGAAATTTTGATCTTTCAAACCAATTTGAGATGAGAGGGTAAGGTCAGATCAATTTAAATAGGGAAAGGTTGAGTGTATGACGTCACCTTTTTGAAGTCTAGAAGCCTAATCACATTGGAAGTTTGAGTTTGAAAAGACGTTGGATTCTTCCCCAAATATTTCGGCAATTATGACGCGTGAGACTCTTGATAAAACTGGTTTGTTTGTAACTAATTGGTTAAAAAGTAGTTTGGGATAAAGTGGGACTCTTTTAAGTTTATGATCCCTATAAAGTTATTTCAAATTATGCAGAATGTAGAATATATACCTTATAAGTTCGATGAACTATGTTCTTCATTGAAAGTTCTCTTGTGTAACACTGATTTTTTCCAAAAAAAATAAGGATAATATCATTAGACATTAGTGAGATATTTTAGCATATGGTACAAGAGTATACTAATACAAGCATGAGACTGAGCAATATCTAATCTAATTATTCACAAAATTCACGAATTATCTAACCAATCATTGAGTTTCTTCTAGTTGATCTTAATCATCACTATTTCTAACCTGTTCCTTTCAAAGTGATTTCTACTCAATGCTTTTATGAAGATGTCAGCAATTTCCTTATCAGTAGCATACAATTCCAAAGTGATCAATGTCACACCTCCTTTAAAACAAGATTTTCTTTTCTTTTATTTGTCTTTTTTTTCAAAGTTTTGGCAGAGACTCGGTGTATTTTTTGGACATTGGTTTTTTTAAAAGCAAGCAATTATCTCTCTTAGCCCTCACATTGGCTTTTACTTTTCCCAACTTTTCTCCTATTATTCATAAGCCGGTCAACATGCAAATCCGAAGCAAATAAATGCACAAGTAGCAAGTAGGATGCATCAGGATTGTCTTTTCATTTGGGGTGCACCAGTCCTAGACAGACCCAACCCCTATGTTGAGTCTCCAAAGTCAAATGCACGTGATGCAAACAAATTTTCCTACTAGGGATCCGACATGAGGTTTAGTTATACTAGGTTTAAAACCTGGCTGTATTGTTCTAGACCTACCTTACCCGAGCGGACAGCTCGAGCCGAGGGGGGAAGCGTACCGGGAATACAAGAGCTTCACCGACTTTGCAACTTGTCCGAACCTCGTACTAAAATTGGATAGGACTCTAACAGAAGAGAAGTCACACGAAGTGCACACTCCCCAAATGATTTAGAAGACTCAGAGAGAAGAAGGGTTTCGTAGTAGTTTATATACAGTTCACACGATATCAAAGCGGTAAACAATGACATTTAGCACATTAGGCTCAAACATATAAAAAAATCAGATAATAAATAAAGCCAATCATAACAACTATTCTAAGCTCGAATTCTTGAACCCTGAACCGAAGTTTTGGGTTTGGATCCCCAGCAGAGTCGCCAGAGCTGTCACACCTACTTTTACACCCCCAAGGGCATATAAGGGAGTTTTTCCACTTTAAGTGACATTATTCGAAATGAGATTATTTATTCATTTTTATTCAGAGTCGGCACTTGGGATGGTTTCTTTTCTGGTGTCCCAAGTCACCGGTTTATTTTAAAATCCCAAATCAGGGAAAAATTCGACATTCCTTTTGAAGTCTGCGAACAAGAAATTATGAATAAGGAATTTTGTTAACTCGAGGGAAGGTGTTAGGCACCCCCAGATTCTTCGTCCTATTATCTTATTTTAATACATGTTTTAGCCTATGGTACAATTTTAAATTATTAACCGCTTTTAAATTATTTTTTGTGGGATTCAACGTTATCTAAAACACGTCTTTGAACTACGCCACATGAAATGCACCTGCGGTCCATGACATATTTTATTTAACGTTGTTGAAATTTAGATTTGTGTCACATAAAATGCATACTCGAGTTTAAGAAAATTAATTTAAATTACGCACCTCAAGCAACTATGCATTTTCATTGTCACGACCCCAATCCCAATTGTAATGGCCCCCAACACGATTGCTAGGCAAGGCCGACCATTCAAACACTCCCAAATCCAAGTACACAACCTGTTACCATTTAATAGAGTTAAACTATCAGATAATACAGTTCCAACTAGTGATAGTAGACAGAAATAGTGCGGAAACCATAACATATGTCAATACAACTCCCAATAGATCTGGGGTCACGAGTCTAGAGCCTCTACGTACAACTGAGTAGCAAAATCTAAACAGAAGAAAGTCTAGGATGCGGAAAAACAAAGGGATAGGGGAGAAGTCGGGTCCTGCGGACGCCAGGCAGCTACCTCGACAACTCCGGGATAAATCTAAAAGCAACCAATAACTCTACGGAGCCTCCGGGACACCTGTATCTGCACACGTGGTGCAGGGAGTAAAGTGAGTACTCCAACTCATTGAGTAATAAACATATATAATGACCGAAGGTAAGAAATCGCAAAATATTAAAATGTAAAGCTATAGCTGACAATTCAGCACATTTAATGGTGAAATAGCAGCAATTCAATGACAGGCAAATCAGATAAATGACAATGTATGAATGCAATGCAATCCATGTGACCGCTGCGGCGCGCAGCCCGATCCATTTGGGTACTCGCGCTCACTGTGGGGATTCAGACTCTGGAAGGGCTCCTATGGCCCAAGCGAAATATCAGTGTAACATCACTGCGGCGTGCAGCCCGATCCATACTCAGTCCAAAATATGCACGTAAACCACTCGGGTAATATTAGAGTAATAGCTTTCAGCTCACAATGTTAGAAAAATGTAGTTTAAGTTTCAATTCTTAGAATATGGCTGAACATTTAAAAACAGTGTTTAAACTCGGGACTGAAATCATTTAATATGCCAAGTGATATGGAAACAGTGATAATAATCCCCGAAGGATGCAAATGATCGGCACAAAGCCCAAATATATCCATAAAATCCAAGTAGGATGATTACCAGACAATTTCTAGTCAAGAACACAATATGAACATCACTCGGGATGGACTAAGTCACAATCCCCAATCACAAACAACCCCGCACTCATCATAGAGTACGTGTCTCACCTCAATGTAGCGTCACAATGTGATATTCCGGGGTTTCAACCCTCAGGCCATCATCTACATCTATTACTCACCTCAACCCGGCCCAAAATCTAGCTCGCTATGCCTTTTCCCCTTGAATCGACCTCCTCGCGCGTCGAATCTGATCAAAACCACAAGAAATACGTTACAATAGGCTAATGGAACATAACCCGATCGAAAAAACTCAAAAAACATCGAAAATCACGAAGTTGGCAAAACTCGAGCCCCGAGCCCACTTCTAGAAAAATTATAAAATTCACATCACCAGATTCCTTGTCTCTCCACGAGTCCATACATATTAAATTTACCAAAATCGGATTTCAAATGCCCTTTCAAATCCCAAATTTTCATTTCAAAAACCAAGCCCTAGTTCTTCCAATTTTTACCCAATTTTCCAAGAATTAAAGGTTGATTATTCAATAAAATGACGTTTCTATGTCACGAGACTTACCTCCAATCAATTCCTGTCAAAATCCTCTTCAATTTCTACCAAAAAGCTCTTAAGGTGGTCAACAATGGAGGAAAAATGAATAGGCTCGCGGATGAAATAATCAATTAAAACCCTTCTGCCCAGGTGCCTCACACTACGCGAACGCGGTCCAAGACCCACGCGTTCGCGATGACCAAATAATGTTGACCACAAATTTACTCTACGCGAACGCGATGACTTAAATCCTCCAACTACGCGAACGCGATAGTATACTCCACAGAACAACGCGAATGTGACCCTGAGCTACGCGAACGCGAAAACTATTTTCCAGGACTCTCTAATTTACTCTACGCGTTCGCGACACACCCCACGCGAACGCGATGAACAACTCTTCTGCAATAACACAGCTGAAAACCTGCAATATTATAAGTCCAAAAATGGTCCGTTTGACCACCCGAAATCACCCCGAGGCCCCCGGGACCTCAACCAAAATCACCAACCCATCCCAAAACGTTATTCAAAATTTCTCCAATCTTCAATATACATCAAACAACGCTAAAACCATTAAATCACCTCGGATTCAAGCCTAAGTTTCATCAAAACTTCCGAAATACGCATTTGATCAAAAACCCAACCAAAACACCTCCGAATGACCTGAAATTTTGCACACATATCCAAAATCACTTAACGGAACTACTGCAACTCTTGGAATTACATTCTGACCCCCGGATAAAATCTCACCTACCAACCGAAATTTGCCAAAATACTAACTTCGCCAATTCAAGCCTAATTCTACACCGGGCCTCCAAAATCAATTCCGATCACACTCCTAAGTCACAAATCACCACCCGAAGCTAACCGAATCATCGGAATTCACATCCGAGCCCTCTTACTCAATAGTCAACATCCGGTTGACTTTTTCAATATAAGCCTACCTTAAAGAGACTAAATGTCTTATTTCCTACCAAAACCAAATCGATTCGACTATAACTCACCAAATGCCGATAATGAAACATGAAGAAGTAATAAACGGGGAGAACGGGGCAGTAACACATGAGACGACGGGCCGGGTCGTCACATCCTCCCCAACTTAAACAAACGGTCATCCTCGAGCAGGTCAAGAAACATACCTGAAGCATCAAATAGGTGAGGATATCTGCTCCACATCTCCTACTCAGTCTCCAGGTAGCCTCCTCCACGGGATGACCTCTCCACTGCACCTTCACCGAGGCTATATCCTTTGATCTCAACTTTCGAACCTGACGACCCAAAATAGCCACTGGCTTTACATCATAGGTCAAGTCATCATCCAACTGAACCGTGCTGAAGTCTAACACATGAGACGGGTCCCCAACATACTTTCGGAGCATAGAAACATGGAATACCGGATGAACCCCCGACAAGATGGGTGGCAAAGCAAGCATATATGCCACCTCCCCAATCCTCCTAAGTATCTCAAAAGGCCCAATGAACCGTGGACTCAGCTTCCCTTTCTTCCCAAACCTCATAACGCCCTTCATAGGCAAAAACTTCAACAAGACCTTCTCACCCACCATATAAGATACATCTCGGACCTTCCGGTCCGCATAACTCTTCTGAAGCGATTGAGCTGTACGAAGTCTCTCCTGGATCACTTTCACCTTCTCTAAGGAGTCCTGGACTAACTCTGTCCCCAATAACCTAGCCTCACCGGGCTCGAACCAACCAACCGGAGATCTACACCGTCTCCCATATAAGGCCTTATACGGTGCCATCTGGATACTGGATTGATAGCTGTTGTTGTAGGCAAACTCTGCAAGTGGCAAGAACTCAGCCCAAGAAGCCCCAAAATCAATAACACAGGCACGCAACATGTCCTCTAATATCTGAATAGTATGCTCGGACTGCCCGTCCGTCTGAGGATGAAACGCTGTGCTGAACTCTACTTGGGTGCCCAACTCTCGCTAAAAAGTCCTCCAAAAATGGGAAGTAAATCGAGTACCCCTATCTGAGATAATAGAAACTGGGACCCCATGCAACCGTACAATCTCCCGGATGAGAATCCCTGCCAGCCGCTCCGAAGAATAGGTAGTACACACCGGAATGAAGTGCGCGGACTTGGTCAGCCTATGCACAATCACCCAAATCAAATCAAACTTCCTCGAGGTACGAGGGAGACCACTCACAAAATCCATAGTAATCCTCTCCCACTTCCACTCTAGGATATCCATCCGCTGAAATACACCACCGGGCCTCTGATGCTCGTATGTCACCTGCTGACAGTTGAGACACCAAGCTACATAACTCACAATATCTTTCTTCATTCTCCTCCACCAGTAGTGCTGCCTCAAATCCTGATACATCTTTGCAGCACCCAAATTAATGGAATACCGCGAGCTGTGGGCTTCCTCTAATATCATCTCCCGAAGCCCATCCATATTGGGCACGCAAATCCGGCCCTACATCCTCAACACACCATCATCATCAATAGTCACATCTCTGGCATCATCATGCTGGACCCTATCCTTAAGGACAAGCAAATGCGGATCATCATACTGGCGTTCTCTAATGCGGCCATACAAGGAAGATTGAGAAACCACACAAGCCAACACCCGACTAGGCTCCAAAATGTCTAACCTCACCATCCGATTGGCCAAATCCTGAACATAGACTGCGAAGGGCCTCTCCGAAACTGGAATGTACGCCAAACTACCCATACTCACCGCCTTTCGGCTCAAAGCATCGGCCACTACATTGGCCTTTCCCGGATGATACAAAATGGTAATATCATAGTCCTTGAGTAACTCAAGCCACCTCCACTGCCTCAAATTAAGATCCTTCTGCTTGAACAAATGCTGAAGACTGCGATGATCAGGGAATACCTCACAAGATACGCCATATGAATAGTGCCTCCAAATCTTCAAAGCATGAACTATAGTAGTTAACTCCAAGTAATGTACAGAGTAGTTCTTATCATGCGGCTTCAACTGACGAGAAGCATATGCAATAACTCTACCCTCCTACATCAATACACATCCGATCCCAACTCTCGAAGCATCACAATACACCGTGTAAGAACCTGAAGCTGATGGCAATACCAATACTGGAGCTGTGGTCAAAGCTGTCATGAGCTTCTGAAAGCTCTCCTCGCACTCATCTGACCATACAAATGGTGTATTCTTCTGCATCAACTTGGTCAAGGGCGAATCAATAGATGAAAAACCCTGAACTAACCGGCAATAATAAACCGCATAACTGATTAAACTCTGAATCTTAGTGGCTGAGGACGGCCTAGGCCAACTCTGCACCGCCTCTATCTTCTTCGGATCAACCTGAATACCATTACTGGATACCACGTTCCCCAGGAAAGCCGCAGAACTAAGCCAAAACTCACACTTGGAGAACTTTGAATAAAGCTTCTCCTCCCTCAGTCTCTGCAATACCACTCTCAAAGGCTGTGCGTGCTCCTCCTGGCTATGCGAGTACACCAAGATGTCATCAATAAACACAATCACAAATGAATCCAGATACGACCAAAATACATTGTTCATCAAGTGCATGAACGCGACTGGGGCATTAGTCAGCCCGAAAGACATAACCAAAAACTTATAGTGCCCATATCTCGTCCTGAAAGCCGTCTTCATAATATCTGAATCCCTAATCTTTAGCTGGTGATAGCCTGAACGGAGATCAATCTTGGATAATACCTTTGCCCCCTGGAGCTGGTCAAACAAATCATCAATACGAGGTAGTGGATACTTGTTCTTCACTGTCACCTTGTTCAGTTGCCTGTAATCAATGCATATTCTCATTGTGCCATCCTTCTTCTTTACAAATAAGACCGGTGCACCCCACAGTGATAAACTTGGGAGAATGAACCCCTTATCTAGGAGTTCCTGAAGCTGCTCCTTCAACTCCTTTAACTCTGCTGGTGCCATACGATAGGGAGGAATAGAGATGGGCTGAGTGCCCGGCACCAGATAAATATCGAAATTAATGTCCCTGTCCGGCGGCATGCCCAGCAGGTTTGCTGGAAACACATCGGGGAAATCCCTCACAACGGGAACAGAATCAAGACTAGGAGTCTCAGATCCAACATCTATCACAAAAGCCAAATATAATAAACAACCTTTCCCAACCATCCGCTGAGCCTTTAGGAAAGAGATCACCCTGCTGGGTACATAGTCAGTCATACCACGCCACTCAATCCTCAGAACACCCGGTATGGCCAATTTGACTGTCTTAGCATGATAGTCCAGAATAGCATGGCACGGAGATAGCCAGTCCATGCCCAGAATAACATCGAAATCTACCATGCTCAGCAATAACAAATCAACTCGGGTCTCCAGAACCCCAATAGTCACCAGACAAGATTGATACACATGTTCTACAATAATAGTATCACCCACCGGGGTAGATACATGCACTGGCAAAGCAAGACAACCACAGGTCATACCTAGATAATGGGAAAAATATGAAGACACATAAGAGTAGGTGGATCTTGGATCAAACAAAACAGAGGCATCCCTGTGGCAGACTGAGATAATACATGTGATAACAGCATATGATACAATGGCGTCCCTCATGTTTGGGAGAGCATAGAATCGAGCCTGACCACCACCAGATCTGTCTCCACCCCTAGGGCGGCCCCTAGCTGCCTGGCCCCCACCCCTACCTAACTGGGAGGGTGCTGAAGTAGATGGAGTAGAAGAGGAGGGCCGATCCCTCTACTGAGAGCGACCACCACGAAGCCAAGGACACTGTCTCCTCATATGGCCAAACTCACCGCACTCGAAGCAACTGCCTGGTACCGGAGAAGGGGAGTGAAGGGAACCCGTTGAAGAGGTAGTAGTAGAGCTCTGTGCTGGGAGGGCACTAAGTGAAGACTGGCCCTGCTGAAATCCCTGAGGAGCACGACCTAAAGAAGCTTCACTGTACTCTAGACGACCTGACTGAGGAGGCCTGAAGGAACGACCTCTGCCACGTTGGTACTGGCCCCTAGACGGAGCACCACTGAAGCTACCTGAACCTCGAGGCCTCTTGTCCTCCCTCTCCTCACGCTCTCTACGGCGAACCATCTCGATATCTCGAGCCATGTCAACTACCTCCTCGAACGAGGCACCCATAACTCTCTCTCTGGTCATCAGAATGCGAAGTGAATAGTTAAGGCCATCCACGAACCTCCTAATCCTCTCTAGATCTGTCGGGATCATCCAAGTAGCATGCCAAGCTAACTGTGTAAACCTCATCTCGTACTGGGTCACAGACATATCCCCCCTAAACCAACCACTCAAACTGATGCCGCAACTCCTCTCTGCAAGACTGCGGGACATACTTCTCTAGAAAGAGAGTAGGAAACTACTGCCATGTAAGGGGCGCGGCACCAACAGGCCTACACCTCTCGAAATCCTCCCACTATGTAAATGCAGGCCTTGTAAACTGGAAAGTAGTAAAAGCCACTCCACTCGACTCCAAAATCCCTGCAGTGCGAAGCATACACTGACACTTGTCTAGAAATCCCTGGGCATCCTCGCCCTCCGCACCACTGAACGTCAGAGGCTGGAGCCTACCGAACTTCTCCAGTCGACGCTGCTCATCGTCTGGCATAAATGGAACCACATAATCTGGAGCTGGTGCGACTGGTGTAACTGGTGCAACTTGCTGAGCTGGGGCTACTCCCGGTGTCTGCAATCCCTGAACAACCTGCTCAGGTGTGCGAGCAGCGGGGGTCTGATGACCACCCCCGGTCTGTGAGGTAGCTGCTGCGGTAGTGGCTGAGTGTGCCTGATCCAGGATAGTGCAGACGGATAGTATCTGAGCTAAAGCCTCCTGGAGACCAGGAATCACAATGGGCACTGCCGGTGACTGAACAGGTGCTGTTGGAGCATCTACAGCTGGGGGCTGGTCCTGAACCAGGGCAGCTGGTGGATCTGTAGGTGCTTCCCTCGCAGGTGTGCCTCGACCATGACCACGACTGCACCCACGACCTCTAGTGGGTGGTAATGGTGGTCGTCCTCCACGTCCGGTAGCACGGGTTCTCGCCATCTGCGAGAGAATAGAATACAAAAGTTTATTTCTCGGATCAACGAAGCCGCACCACAAGAATTTTGAGAATATGAAGTATTTCCTAAAGGTTCTGCATCCTCTCGAGGATAAATACAGACATCTCCGTACCGATCCGCGAGACTCTACTAAACCGGCTCATGACTCGTGAGGCCTAGTAACCTAGGCTTTCATACCAACTTGTCACGACCCCAATCCCAGTCGTGATGGCACCCTACAAAATTGCTAGGCAAGCCCGACCATTCAAACACTCCCAAATCCAAATACACAACCCGTTAACATTTAATAGAGTTAAGCTATCAGATAATACAGTTCCAACTAGTGATAGTAGACATAAATAGTACGAAAACCATAACAGCTGTCAATATAACTCCCAATAGATCTGAGGTCACGAGTCTAGAGCCTGTACGTACAACTGAGTAGCAAAATCTAAACAGAAGAAAGTCTAGGATGCGGAAAAACAAAGGGATATGGGAGAAGTAGGGTCCTGCGGACGCCAGGCAGTTACCTCGACAACTCCGGGATGAATCTGAAAGTAGCCAATAACTCTACTGAGCCTCTGGGACACCTGTATCTGCACACGTGGTGCAGGAAGTAAAGTGATTACTCTAACTCAATGAGTAATAAACATATATAATGACTGAAGGTAAGAAATCGCAAAATATTACAATGTAAAGCTATAGCTCACAATTCAGCACATTTAACAATGAAATAGCAGTAATTCAATGACAGGTAAATCAAATAAATGACAATGTATGAATGCAATGCAATGCATGTGACCGCTGCGGCGCGCAGCACGATCCATTTGGGTACCCGCGCTCACTGTGGAGGTTTAGACTCCGAAGGGGCTCCTACAGCCCAAGCGCAATATTAGTGTAACATCGCTGCGGTGTGCAGCCCGATGCATACTCAGTCCAGAATATGCACGTAAACCACTCGGGTAATATTAGAGTAATAACTCTCAGCTCACAATGTTAGAAAAATGTAGTTTAAGTTTCAATTCTTAGAAATATGGCTGAAAATTTAAAAACAGTGTTTAAACTCGGACTAAAATCATTTAACATGGCAAGTGATATGGAAACAATGATAATAATCCCTGAAGGATGCAAATGATCGGCACAAAGCCCAAATATATCCATAAAATCCAAGTAGGATGATTACCAGACAATTTCTAGTCAAGAACACAGTATGAACATCACTCGGGATGGACTAAGTCAAGATCCCCAATCACAAACGACCCCGCACTCGTCATAAAGTACGTGTCTCACCTCAATGTAGCATCGCAATGTGATACTCCGGGGTTTCAAACCCTCAGGTCATCATCTACATCTATTACTCACCTCAAGCCGGCCTAAAATCTAGCTCGCTATGCCTTTTCCCCTTGAATTGACCTTCTCGCGCGCCGAATCTAATCAAAACCACAAGGAATACATTACAATAGGCTAATGGAACATAACCCAATCGAAAAAACTCAAAAAACATCAAAAATCACGAAGTTGGCAAAACCCGAGCCCCGGGTCCACTTCTCAAAAAATTACAAAATTTACATCACCGGATTCCTCGTCTCGCCACAAGTCCATACATATCAAATTTACCAAAATCGGAGTTCAAATGGCCTTTCAAATCCCAAATTTTCATTTAAAAAACCAAGCCCTACTTCTTCCAATTTTTACCCAATTTTCCAAGAATTAAAGGTTGATTCTTCAATAAAATGACGTTTCTAGGTCACGAGACTTACCTCCAATCAATTCCCGTCAAAATCCTCTATAATTTATACCAAAAAGCTCTTAAGATGGTCAACAATAGAGGAAAAATGAATAGGCTCGCAGATGAAATAATCAATTAAAACCCTTCTGCCCAGGTGACTTAAACTACGTAAACGCGGTCCAAGACCCACGCGTTCACGATGACCAAATAATATTGACCATAAATTTACTCTACGCGAACGCATCTTCCAGTATGCGAACGCGATGACTTAAATCCTCCAACTACGCGAACGCGTTACCTGTTACGCGAACGCGATGCACATGTTCTCTTACCTACGCGAATACGGCCCCTACATCGCTATCGCAATGAACAACTTGGTAGGGCCCCAACCCCCCTTCTACGCAAATGCGAGACCACCCACGAGAATGCGATGGTATACTCCACAGAACAACGCGAACGCGACCCTGAGCTACGCGTACGCGAAGACCATTTTCCAGGCCTCTCCATTTTACTCTACGCGTTTGCGACACACCCCACGCGAACGCGATGAACAACTTTTCTGCAATAACACAGCTGAAAACCTGCAATACTATAAGTCCAAAAATGGTCCGTTTGACCACCCAAAATCACCCCGAGGCCTTCGGGACCTCAACCAAAATTACCAACCCATCCTAAAATGTTATTCAAAAATGCTCCAATCTTCAAAACACATCAAATAACGCTAAAACCATCAAATCATCTCGGATTCAAGCCTAAGTTTCATCAAAATTTCCGAAATACACATTTGATCAAAAACCCAACCAAAACACCTCCGAATGACCTGAAATTTTGCACACATATCCAAAATTACTTAACGGAAGTACTGCAACTCTCGGAATTCTATTCCAACCCCCGGATCAAAATCTCACCTACCAACCGGAATTCGCCAAAATACTAACTTCTCCAATTCAAGCCTAATTCTACACCGAACCTCCAAAATCAATTCCGATCACACTACTAAGTCACAAATCACCACCCGAAGCTAACCGAATCACCGAAATTCACATCCGAGCCCTCTAACTCAATAGTCAATATCCGGTTGACTTTTCCAATATAAGCCTACCTTAAAGAGACTAAATGTCTCATTTCCTACCAAAACCAAATCGATTCAACTCTAACTCACCAAATGCCGATAATGAAATATGAAGAAGTAATAAACGGGGAAAATAGGGCAGTAACACATGAGACGATGGGCCGGGTCGTCACATTCATATTTGTGAGGGCATGGAAAATTCAAATAAATGGCACGCCTCAATTTCTAAGGATTAAAATTAATTAAGTGCGGGCCATGCATTTTGAGATTTTATTTGGCACGGCAAACCTCGAATCCAATTTTTAAAGGGAACTAAAACTAAACTTTTGAGGGCCATAACTATATCTTACTTAATATGACACGCCTCAAATCTACTTTTACAAGCCCAATTAATTAATTAAGGATGATTTTGAAGAAATTATAATTACATTAAACTAAAGTCCAAACTTAATTCATTCTATAGAAGGACCAATACTAAACGAGGTCCAGTTTAATTTATTTCAAGGCCCGGGCCTGACGTGAGGCCCAATAACCTAAAAAAATTGCAAGGTTGCAAAATTGCTGATTTCGTAATAGCTTAAGCTAGGACCAAATGGGAGCCCAACCCTGAAAATAGACCATCATCGCAGAGCTGAGACTCAGGATCGAGTCCCTTCAATAGCACAAAAAATAACATACATTGGAATTCAGAACTACAAGCTGATTCCATATCAGATTTTAACCAAATAAAGCAACAGGGTAAGGGGTGAAACATCACTATGCCATAACACTATTTTAAAAGAAAACTATTTTTTGAATTCAATTACTCTAATGAAACCAATTGCACAGTGTGCCGCTTTAACTTAAAGATCCCAAACTAACTTAAAACCATAGCAAGAGAATATGAATCTCAATTAAAACTCATAGATCCTAGAGAGATTGACATTATACCACCCTGATCTTAAACACCAAGTTCAGTAACCTAACATTCAAACATAAACCATAGGATCATATATTCAAGAGGGAATATGGCCTAAATTGACTAGCTATTAACTTTTGAACCATCCCTGTAGTAAAGAGGTTATTTGTGCCTTACAAACATGCTGTGACTGAAATACAGGGTCAAAGAATTCAAAGGCAGTACACATTACATTATTTAACATGTTACATGCAAAATTAGCTATGATTTGACTAAACCAGTTATTAATCCAAATTTCCGTGATAGTTCAGGATCAAATAAAATAATAAGAGCTCGAATGTCAAAAATCAACATTCAGCTGTGGGATATTTACTAGCAAATTGAGTCCCCACTAAATACAAGCCGAATTCAACTCTTAGAAGAGTAATGCCAACAGCCAACAGAATACCATGCACCAAAACAAATCAGAACAAAGGGATTCTGGGAAAAGGAAAGAAAAATAAGACTAAACTATGAGCCAATGATTTGATGCTATGCTTCAAACTTCTATTTTTTCATTTCATTATTCAATTCGAGCCTCATATTAAAAGAGATTCAAGGAATGTACCTGATTATAGCAAAACAAAAATAGAAAATCAAGCTTGAGGTCAGGAGGAAGCAGCAGCAGTAAACCAACAAGAGGAAGGTAATAACATAAATCAGTTAAAAAATCAGCAATAGAACCGTCTAACAACCTTTAAATCATCTTTTTTAATCCCAATAAGCTAGAAATTCTTTGCGGGTTTCAAAATTGAAAGACTAGCTTGCAGAATTAGACCAATTTCTACCAAAATGCAGGAATTTTCAAGTATTTTTTAGCTCAGCTGTTTGCAACCTTTTTCAAAATTTTTTGGTCTCCATTTTTTCTGACTTGTGAATGAAGAAAGAACGCCTTTATAGGCAAGCCTTAGGACAACATAGAAAGGAATTAGTTTTGCACTTTTATCCTTTTTTAATTTATATTTTTGCAGTTTAATCCCTAACTTAAAAACCAGATTTTCAAGTAAGTCACAATCCCAGCTTCTAGGAAGCTTCCCTATTCAGTTAAGAGAGATTCCCCTACTTAAAAATCCTAGACTATCCCTTAAAACCTTGAAAATTACTTGAGAAATCTGAATGGGTCAAATTGACCCAATAACTTAAACCAATTGGAATGGCCTGCACTTTAAAAATGGGTCAGCAACAACCCAAATCCCAAACAATAAAATTATCCAACTAAAATCTGTAAGCCTATGGGAAATAGAAGAACAAAAATACTGAAATTATTTCAACAACTAAAATCTGAACTAAGTAACTGATTAATAAACACAAACGGGCATATAATTAACTAGGTTATTAAATCTAAATAAACCTAATTAAACTAAACTATGAGACTAAAATAAAAAGGGGAAAAATCAAAAGCTTAAACATTCAACTAAAAGAAAACCAAACAACCAAAAATTAGAGAAAGCTTTAAGGACGTGAAACGAACAGAAATTAATTTAAGCTCAGACAATTGGTCGAGTTTTCAGCCAGATTAGTAAAAGAGAACTAACTAAAGAAAGGGGGAGGAGAAGAAGAATAAGACAGTGAAAGAAAGAATGGACAAAGGGATAAAGGAAACCTACCAAATAAGAAATCAAAAATCTACTAGATACAATGATTTAACGAGACTAATGTTAAACATTTGTTCTTTGTCAAGAACAACTAAACAACATCAATTCTTGTCGAATCAAAACTTCAAACTCACGAGACACAAGAGTTTATGGTCATGCATGCCACCGGGTTCAACGGAAATGGATTTTGGACTTTTGGGGTTCGACTTAGATTTAAGATTCGAGGAGCTTCAAGAAGGTTTGGGGGAAAACAATTAGATATTTAGGATGGGGAGGTGAAGGGGAGTCTATGGTGTAGATTTGGGGTAGTTTGGAGGTAGTGTTGCCGGTTTGAGGCGGTGGAAAGGGCGGATCTAGGGTTTATGGTCTGAAGAAAGAGATGGGGTGAGGGGCGGAGAGTGAGAGAATT
>MU735281.1:92224-121706 GCA_026770625.1 Nicotiana glauca
GGGGGGTTGGGGGTTGGTATCAATTTCGACACTTATATGTGATAGATCAGCTAGTTCCAGGCCGTTGGATTGATGAGATCCAACGGTTGAGATCCACTTGAAGTAAAATGGGGTCGTTTAGGCTTGCAACGGGGTTGGGCCGGGTAACAAACGAGTTTGGGCTGGCTTAGATGGGTTTCAGGTATTAAATCAATTTGGGCTTAGGGAATTTAAGGATTTGGCCCCAAATTCGATTCTTTTCACTTCTTTTCTTTTTCCCTTTTATTTTAATTTTTTTTTCTTTTCAAAATTAAAAAATTAAAATCTAAATTAATCCCTAACACAAATTATCCTACCAAATTAAATTAATCAACTATAAATAATAATTATAATAAATAATTAAATATCTAAAATTTGAAGCTAAAAATTAAAAAATGCAAAATAAGTTATTTTTGGTGATTTTTCCATTTTTGTAAAACAAACTAATTTACTAATTAATCTAAAATGTAAAATCAAATCCTAAATGCAAGATGCAATATATTTTTATATTTTTACGAATTAAATAAAATTAAACGTGCACATAAAAATACAAACAATCAGGAAAATTCTATAATAATTCCTAAAATAACCAATAATTAAATAAAACAAAATCTAATTTTGGGAATTCTGTAGGATTAATTCATGTGAGGCAAAAATCATGTGCTCACAATCAACACCTCTCAAATTATCCTTTTGAAAACGATGCCCAACATCTATGTGCTTAGTTCTTTTCCGATGGATTGGGTTCTGGTCATACTAATTGCAGTAGTGTTGTCACAAAAGATAGGGATACAACTCAGCTTCAGCAGTTGACAAAGCTATAGAGTTTTGCTTTTTAATGGTCCTAGATACAAGACATGAGCCAAGAAAGTGTGCTATACTTGATGTGCTCTTTCTATCCGCAAGACAACCTATATAATCAGCATCAACATATCCCACTAAATCAGAATTACTATCTTTTGGATAGTATAGGAAAAAACTAGTGGTGCCTTTTAGGTATCTCAAGATCCTCTTGACAGCCTTCAAGTGAAACTCCTTTAGATTTTCCTGAAATCTAGCACAAAGGTCTACACTAAAAATGATGTCAGGTCTACTAGCAGTGAGATATAACAAAGAGCCAATCAATCCCCTATGCATCTTCTGATCAACAGATGAACTAGGTTAATCCAAAATGAATTTCATGGATGTTTCAATAGGAGTGTCAATTTCTTTGGATTCTCCTACCCGATTTTGTTGCTAAGGAATAGGTTCATAGACAGGTTCCCTCGAGGGTTGAGGATCAGTTCCTCTCTAGTCAGTTCCCCTTGTCAGGTTGCCCTGGGTGGAGGGACCTGTTCTATTACATGTGCCTTCATGTGCTATAGCTTTAGGCTAGATTGTAGCTTCATCATTTGAGTTTCTTATACGTCCAGTCTCTTTATCATCTTGTTCCTTCCTTTCAGGAAAAATGTTAGTTTCAAAAATAACATGCACACTTTCTTATACACACATATTTCTTTTGTTATATATATCTTATAAGCTTTACTATGTGAAGAATATCCAAAAAATACTCCCTCATCACTTGTGGGATCAAATTTACCTAGGGAGTCCTTTCCATTATTGTACACAAAGCACTTGCGTCCAAATGTCCTAAGGTGGGATATATTTGGCTTTCTCCCTTTAAGTAACTCGTAAGGAGTCTTCTCAATAAGAGGTCTAGTCATGCACCTATTTACGATGTAGCATGCAATGTTTACAACTTCTGCCAAGAAGCTATAGGATAATTTATTAGCAAGTAGCATAGTCTTAGCCATTTCCTCCAATAAACTATTCTTTCTTTCAACTATTCCATTTTGATGTGGAGTCCTAGAAGCAGAAAAATTGTGATGCCATGCTCATCACAAAATTCAACAAATTTAGCATTTTTAAATTTAGTACCATGATAAGACCTAATTGATGTAAGTTAATTACCTAGTTGTTTCTAAGATTTTCTAACAAATGAAGTGTGTCAAATGCTTCATCTGTAGGTTAAAAATAGTGTCCAAGTAAATCTAGAGTAATTATCAACAAGCACCATAATATATCTCTTACCACCTCTGCTCATTGTCTTCATTGGTCAACACATATCCTTATGGACCAGTTCTATCGACCTAGTAATACTTACCATTTTCTTACTTTTGAAATAAGATCTTACCTACTTCCCTATTGCATAAGTCTCACAAATTTTATGTTCCTTGAACTTAATGTTAGGCATCCCTATCACCAAGTCCTTGTAGATTAGTTTATTGAGTTGACTTAGACTAGCATGTGCAAGTGTCTTATGGCAAATGAGGGGATCACTTTCCATGACACTCAAGCAAGTGAGTTCATTATCGATAAGTGTGGACATATCTACTACATATATATTTTTCACTCTTCTTCCCCTGCAAGACTTCTCGACTCCAATGATTTTACCTTTTTTTCCTTTTCAAAAAGGAGACATTACCTCCTTTAAATGCCACAAGTGAAAGAAACCTTTTCTTATTTCCTGTCATGTGTTTTGTGCAACCTTTCATCATATATTATTTTTGGCTGCTCTCTCTCACTTGGACCTACAAAAGAAAACAAGAGGTTAGTCTTAGGGACCCAAACTAGTTTGGGTCCCTTTCTATCTGCAAAAGGATATATTAAATTCTTTTTAGCTCAACTTGGCAGCCTATTTTTCCCTAGAACAAATTTTTTGTTCTTTTCATTTGCCTTTTCTTTTACAGTGCAATCACTCTTGCAATGACTACTGTTTCCACAATATGTGCAAATCTTATTCTCAGGGAGTGTTAGGTACTTTTTTTTGGGATCCCATTTAGGTGAAGAGTTCCCAAAGCTAAGTCTCTTTCTGTTATTACTATAGTGTTCTTGTAGCCATGAAAGTGCATAATAGGATCTGTTCCATTTATATATTTTATCAAGCTCATGTTTAACCTTTGTCAAGTTCTCTTTCAAAACTCTTACATTTTCTTCCTTTTTATATAAGTCATCTTTAACTTTCCTTATGTCATCATCTAGGTTGAGTTGTATATCACTTGCTATCTCTTTTCTTGTCCCTAATTTTAACTTTATATTTTTAGATCTAAGTTCTTTCGAAATTTGTATCAAGTGCATGAAATTGGAAATGTTTATTTCCTGGTTTTTACATTCTGCTTTTAAAAAGTTACACTCTTTTGACAACTGTTCTTTTTCAGAACCTATATTCTTAGATTCATCATTTAAAGTTAGCAACAATTCTGATAGTCTATCTTTAGAAAGGAGTTTAATTTTATCCTTAAGGTCTAGAAAACTTATCTCAGATTCTTGAACTGCAGTAAGAGCTCATTCAACATTATCATTAGTGTCCTCATTTGAACTATCTTTCCAAGTAGCAACCATTGCTTTGGATGACCTTTTGTTGTAGTTCTTCTTGTCATGAACCTGTCTTTCTTTCTGTTCCTTCTTTAAAATTTCTCCTTTTTTGGCTTGAAACTTCCTACATAGGACAGTTCTTGATTATGTGGTTCTTTTTACCACATTTGAAGTATTCATCAGTCATCTGCAAGTGATCTCTTCTCCTCTCTTTCGACAAAGAATAATAGTTATTATTGAATAGTGGTAGCCTAGTGGTGGATTGCTCTTTACAGTTTTCAGATAGTACACTCATTTTGATCTTTTTTAAGGTGTTAGCCTCTTCACGGATAACTTGATCTAATACCAATTAATATTTTATACTTCAATACAACACAATAGGGGGTGATTTTTGTACTTTCCAATTTTCCGCGTGCACATATTATAGAAGAACCTAGTTCTTTTATATATTCCTTACACTACATTTGTGAATAATAAATGCAGAAAGTGAAGAACACAAGTATTTTTATGTGGAAAACACGCGACTCAAAAGGTGAAAAAATCATGAACTACTACCCAGTAGGATTTTCTCCAAACACTTCACTACAACTCTGAGCTAACAACAAAGTTTACAAACTCTTGCAAACCTAAGGATTAACTCTACCCCTTATAGAAACCAGCCATAGGCTATTGCGACTGCTCCAAGTTAACTCTAACTTGAATGATACAACTCGAGTTTATAACCTCTTGCAAACCTAAGGATTAACTCTAACCCTTATAGCAACATGCCACTAGCTGTTGTGAATACTTCTAGTTAACTCTAACTCAAAAGATATAACTCAGGTACCTAGCACAATTTTCTTCCAAGAAAGCTGAAAGTTACAACTCAAAATGCCTACTACACTTTAAACTAGAAATTAAAAAAGACACATAAAACTCTTTATGTGTGACGACCTGACCGGTCGTCATAAGAATTTATGACCCAATCCCCTATTAACTGCTTTTCCCATGTTATTTCTACTATTTTGATTTGTCGGGATGTTTGGTTTTGAGTTTGGAGAGTTTTGGGACACTTAGTCCCTAAATAAGAGCTTAAGTGTTGGAAATTTGATTGTAGTTGGAATAGTGTAAAGAAGGCCTCAGAATGGAATTTAGATGGTTCCCTTAGCTTCGTTGGGTGATTTCGGACTGAAGGGCGTGTTCAAATTGTGTTTTGGAGGTCCGTAGCTAATTTAGGCTTGGAATGCCGAAAGTCGAATTTTGAAGTTTTCTGGTTCGATAGTGAGATTTTTCTTCGAGGTTCGGGATGGAATTTTGGAAGTTGGAGTAGCTTCGTAGTGTTGAGTGTGACGTGTGTGCAAAATATCAGGTCATTCGAACGAGGTTTGATAGACTTTTTGATCGAAAGCTTATTTCTAGAGTTTTGGAGTTCTTAGGCTTGAATCCATTGTTGATTCGTCATTTTGATGTTGTTTTAGGTGTTTTAAGGTTTGGTATAAGTTTGGACAGTGGTATTAGACTTATTTTTGCCTTTGGTTGAGGTCCTGGGGGCCTCGAGAGGATTTCAGATGGTTGACGAGAAGTTTTGGAAATGGTTTGAAGCAGCTGAAGTTGCTGATATCTGTCATAACCGCACCTGCGGCTTGGGTTCCGCAGGTGCGGAGCCGCAGAAGTGGCAAAGTGATCGCAAAAGCAAAAAAAGGGGAAGCTAGCAGGGATCACAGAAGCGAGAGCTTCACCACAGAAGCGACTCCACATCTGCAAAGGGTTCACCACAGATGTAGAAATCGGGCTTTAAGTGAGAAGTCACAGATGCGACCATTGGTCCGCAAAAGCGGGACAGCAGAAGCGATCCCAGGGCCACAGATGCGGAAACAACTGGGCAGAAATATAAAATTTTGAGAGTTTGGTTTCAAAAGTTGGAAATACGATTTGGAGCTCGGGAGAGGGTGATTTTGAGAGGAAATTGAAGAGGAGATCATTGGGTAACAATTATTTAATTCTTTCTAGTTTTATTCCATCAATCTATAGTTATTTTCATCATTTAATTTCGGTTTGGAGATGAAAATTGGGGAAAAGTTGAAAGAAAATTCTTAGACCTAAAATTCAACTTTTGACTGAGAATTTGACCTTAGATTTGGATAATTTTAGTATGCATGAACTCGTGAGAGTATGAAGATTCTGAAAATATAAATTTTTATCCGATTCCTAGATGTGGGCCTGAGGGGTATTTTGTCCATTATACCTAATTTCGCGTATTAGTTTAGAATTTCTTTATAGAATCAGTTATTTAAAGTGTGCAATTGAATTGAATATATTTAGGTCATTTAGAGTCGAGTACTCGTGGAAAAGACGTGGTCTCGGGTGGATTTTGAGCTGGTATGAGGTAAGTGGCTTGCCTAACCTTGTGTGGGGGACCTTCCCCTTAGTATTTGGTATTGTGATATTTGAAATGCCTCGTACATGAGGTGACGAGCGCGTAAGTGTGCTAATTGCTAAAAATCCATTTTTATTAAGTAATTAAAACTGTGTTTCCTTTTCCCTGTCATTACTACTTGAAATTTAAGCTTGTTGTTAGCTTAGGAAATCATGTCTAAATGACTTAATTGCTTATTTGCTCAGACTGCCTTATTTGAATTATGTGCAGCATGCTAGGTTAGAAATACTTGTTTTGCCTTGATATGAAGTTGACAATTTATGACTATTTTTCGTGTTGCTACTGTATGTTTATATTGGGACTACAGATATGGGATTTCGGTAGATCCCCTTGTCTGTTTATTTGGGACTACAGATGTGGAATTCCAGTAGACCTCCCTGCATAGTTATATGGAACTACGAGATTGCACCCGGTAGATTCCCCTAGTACTGGTATTTACATTTGGGACTATGGATCTGGATTTCGGTAGATCCCCACGCACTATGAGTTGGACTACAGGACGACACCTGGGAGATCCAGTAGATATTTATGTTTGGGGGGCTATAGGACGGGGTCCTAGTAGATCCCAGATTGTTATCTCTGTGTTGGAACTGTATTTCCTTTCTGTGACTATTTAGTCTCTGTTATAGCTGTTGTTGTTGTTCTTTCTACCCCGTGTTGCTTCTTACTATTGCACTTAAATATATTTTCTATTCTATGCTGTTATACTTGTATTTCATTTCACCTCAGTAGACCTGACCTTTCTCATCACTACTCAATCGAGGTTAGGCTTGGCACTTACTGAGTATCGCTATTGTGTACTCATGCCCTTTATGTGCTTGTTTTTCATGTGCAGATCCAGGTACTTTCACTCGGTCTTATCATTCTTGAGATGAGGCGCTTCTATAGAGACTTTGAGGTATATCTATCGTGTCCGCAGATCGAGGAGTCCCTTTCTATTCTGTCTTTTAAGTATTAGACCTTATGTATTTATTTTCCTTGTTAGATATTCTGGAGTTAGCCACGGTTAGATATTCTAAGGCTTGCGATTTCATGAGATTCCGGGTTTTGGGAAAGTGTATTAGTTTTTGGTGAAGTTGTATTGTATATGCCAAGCGACATTTTTAATACTGTTCCATTCGGTTATTTTGGCTTTTAATTATTTCTTCCGCAAGTTTTGTTTATTTTTCGCATTTAGGCTTACCTAGTCGTAGAGACTAGGTGCCATCACGACAGTTTGTAGAGGGTGAACTGGGGTCGTGAAAAGTTGGTATCAAAGCTCTAGGTTCATAGGATTCATGAATCACAAGACGGTCTATTAGAGTCTCGCCGATCGGTATGGAGATGTCTGTACTTATCTACGAGAGGATATGTAACTGTTAGGAAAATTCCATTTCATTTGATTTCCTTGTCGTGCGAGATTTTGATATCAAAATTCTAAACTTCTATCTTTTATTCTCTCACAGATGGTAGGGACACGTGCTACCCGATATGATCAGGCACCCGCGCCCCTACTGTAGCTGTCAGAGGCCGGGGCCGGGTAGAGGTCGAGGACGCGCACGTGGTGCAGCCAGAGCACCTACACGAGCTACCATCGAGGAGCCACCAGAAGTGCCAGTCAAAGCCCATGCACCTGATATGCCTACTACAACTACCATGCCATCACTTCAGAATAATGGCACAGTTCATGAGCATGTACACCATTTTGGCTCGGCAGGGTTGCTTCCCCTTGCTGCAGCCACATCCCAAGACGGGGGAGGAGCATAGACCCCCATCGCCCGCACTCCTGAGCAACAAGTGCATGTTGAGTAGGTTCCAGAGATTATTCCGGTACAACCCATAGTTCCAGATCAAATTGAGAATAGGGCAACAGCTTCGGAGGATGAGCAACGAAGGCTTGAGAGGTTTAATAAGTATAAGCCTTCTGTTTTCAATGGTTTGGCATCAGATGATGCTTTGGTATTTCTAGATGAGTGCTACAACGTTCTCCGTACCATGGGTATATTAGGATCGAGCAGGGTTTTCTTTACTACTTTCCAGCTTCGAGGAGCCGCCTATGAATGGTGGCATACTTATGAGTTAGATAGTTCGGATGAGGCAGCTTCCCTGGATTGGACTAAGTTTTCAGATATGTTCCTGAGAGAGTATGTTCCTCAGAGCTTTAGGCACTCATGGAATGTAGAGTCTGAGCATTTGCGCTAGGGTACTATGACTGTCTCGGAGTATGATGTCCGTTACACTAGCTTGGCTAGACATGCACCAGCCTTGGTCGCTACTATTTGCGAGAGAGTTTGCTGGTTCATTGAGGGGCTTATTCCCAACATCAGGTCTAGCATGGCTCGGGTGTTGGAGATGGATATTCATTATCAATAGGTGGTGAGCATTTCTAGGAGGATAGAGGGTATGCATGCTTAGGAGAGAGAGAAGAGGTAGGCCAAGAGGTCTCGAGAGTCGGGGCGTTATTCTAGGGCCCGTGCCCCAGCTGCAGTTCATCATGGTAGGGGTTATATGAGTCGCCTTTTTCATTCATCTCTTCCAGCAACCAGTAGTATTCCAGCTCCTCCTTGACCTTAGGAGCCTTATTATACACTTCCAGTATCTAGTGTGCCTCCTGCGTGGGGTGCTTCCAGTGGTCAGTCCAGCAGACCTGGCCCGATCTATGGTCACAGCTTCCACGTCCCCCAGATATTGTTTTGAGTGTGGTGACATACTCCATATGGTGAGGGATTTCCCCAGACTTGGGAGGGGTGCAACTCCACAGACTTCTCAATCACAGGGTGTCTCGCATAGTACTCAGGCTATGGTTACAGCTCCAGGGTCTATCCCACCTGCTCAGCCAGCTAGATGTCGAGGTTGGGGAGGTAGAGGTTGCCCTAGATGGGGAGGCCAGGCCAGATACTATGCCCTTCCTGCTTGTACCGAGGTTGTTGCCTCCGATTCTATCATCACATGTACTATATTAGTTTGTCACAGAGATGCATCAGTTCTATTCGATCCAGTCTCCACTTATTCTTATGTGTCTTGTTATTTTGTTCCGCATTTGGGTGTACCTCGGGATTCTTTGAGTTCCCCTATTTATGTTTCTACTCATATGGGAGATTCTATTGTTGTGGACTGCATTTATCGGTTGTGTTTGGTTGCTCTTAGTGGTTTTGAGACCAGAGCCGATTTATTGTTCCTCATCATGGTAGATTTTGATATTATGTTGGTCATGGATTGGTTTTCACCCCATTATGCTATTATTTACTATCATACCAAAACCGTGACGCTGGCTACGCCAAGTGTACCGTGTGTTGAGTGGAGGGGTACTTTAGATCACACTCCTAATAGAGTTATTTCTTTCCTTAAGCCTCAACATATGGTTGAGAAGGGGTGCGACGCGTATTTAGCCTATGTGAGAGATATCAATATTGATACCCCTTATGTTGATTCAGTCCTAGTAATACGAGATTTTTCTGATGTGTTTCCAGCTGACCTTCCGGGCATGCCACCCGATAGAGATATTGATTTTATCATTGATCTGTTTCTGAGAACTCAGCCTATTTCTATTCCTCTATATTTTGTGCCTCCTCCTAAGTTGAAGGAGTTGAAGGATCAGTTACAGGAATTACTTGATAAGGGTTTTATTCGGCCCAGTATATCACCTTGGGGTGCCCCTATCTTGTTTGTGAAGAAAAAGGACGGTTCTATGCGTATGTGTATTGATTATTGCCAGTTAAACAAAGTTACAGTGAAGAATCATTATCTTTTCTCGTATTGATGATCAGTTTGACCAGCTTCAGGGTGCACGGGTATTTTCTAAAATTTATTTGCGTTCAGGTTACCATTAGTTGAAGATTCGAGAGCCAGATATCTCGAAGACTGCTTTCAGGACTTGGTATGGTCATTATGAGTTCCTTGTTATGTCATTTGGGTTGACCAATGCCCCAACAACCTTTATGTATTTGATGCACAGTGTATTCCGGCCATATCTTGACTCATTTGTCATTGTCTTTATTGATGACATTATGGTGTATTCCCGGAGTAGGGAAGATCATGAGAAACACCTGAGGATAGTGCTCCAAACTCTAAGGGAAAAGAATTTATATTCAAAGTTCTCAAAATATGAATTTTTGTTGGATTTTGTGGCATTTTTAGGCCACGGGGTATTGAGTGAGGGTATTCAGGTGGATCCGAAGAAGGTAGAGGCAGTGCAAAGTTGGCCCAGACCATCCTCGACTAAAAAGATCCACAGTTTTCTCGACTTGGTAGGTTACTACCATCATTTGGTGGAGGGGTTTTCATCGATTGCAGCCCCTATGACAAGACTGACCCAAAATGGTGCTCCGTTCCAGTGGACGGAAGAGTGTGAGGCGAGCTTTCAAAAGCTCAAGACAGCTTTGACTACAATCCCAGTTTTAATATTTCCTACATGTTTGGGGTCGTACACTATCTATTATGATGCCTCGAGGATTAGCCTTGGAGCGATTTTGATGTAGGACGGTAGGGTGATTGCCTAAGCATCCAGACAGTTGAAAGTGCATTAGAAGAATTATCTTGTCTATGATCTTGAGTTAGCTACCATTGTTCACGCCTTGAAGACTTGGTGCCATTATTTGTATGGTGTGTGCCTTATGAGATTTATATTGATCATCAGAGCTTGCAGCACCTGTTCAAGCAAAATGATCAAAATTTGTGCTAGCGGAGGTGGTTAGAGTTGCTGAAGGACTATGATATCACTATTTTGTATCACCCGGGCAAGCCCAATATGGTGGACGATGCTTTGAGTCGCCGAGTAGAGAGTTTGGGGAGTTTGTCTTATTTACCAGCATTGGAGAGGCCTATGGCGATGGATGTTCAGGTCTTAGCTAGCCAGTTTACGAGATTGGATCTTTCAGAGCCTAGTCGGGTTCTAGCTTGCATGGTTTCTCGGTCTTCCTTATTTGATCGTATCAGGGAGTGACAATATGATGACCCTCATTTGCTTGTCCTCAAGGACAATGTGCATCATGATGGTACCACAAATGTGACTATTGGTGAGGACGGAGTATTGAGGATGCAGGGTCGGATCTGTGTACCCAATGTTGATGGGCTTTGGGAGTTGATTCTAGAGGAGGCGCACAGTTCGCGGTATTCCATCCATCCGGTGCCGCGAATATGTACCAGGATTTAAGGTAGAACTATTGGTGGAGGTTAATGAAGAAAGATATAGTTGGGTTTGTAGCTCGGTGCCTCAACTATTAGCAGGTGAAGTATGAGCACCAGAGACCGGGTAGGTTGCTTCAGCAGATAGAGATTCCGGATTTGAAGTGGGAGCGGATCACCATGGACTTCATAGTTGGGCTCCCACGAACTTTGAGAAAGTTCGATGCTATTTGGGTGATTGTGGATCGGCTGACCAATTCCGCTCACTTCATTCTTGTGTGTACTACCTATTCCTCGGAGCGGTTGGCAGAGATTTATATCTGAGAGAATTTTCGTCTGCATGGTATTCCAGTTTCCATTATTTCAGATAGAGGTACTCAGTTCACATCGCGGTTCTGGAGGACCGTCCAGCATGAGTTGGGTACTTGGGTAGATTTGAGTACAAAGTTTCACCCTCAGATGGACACACAGTTTGATCGCACAATTCAGATTCTTGAGGATATGCTCCGTGTGCGTGTGATTGAGTTTGGAGGGTCGTGTGATCAGTTCTTCCCATTAGTGGAGTTTGCATACAACAACAATTATCAGTTAAGCATTTAGATGGCGCCGTATGAGGCTTTATATGGTAGGCAGTGTAGATCTCTGGTGGGTTGGTTTGAGGCGGGTGAGACTAGATTATTGGGCACTGACTTGGTTCAGGATGCCTTGAAGAAGGTTATAATTCAGGATAAACTTCGTACGGTCCAGTCAGACAGAAGAGTTATGCAGACCGGAAGGTTCATGATGTTTCCTTTATGGTTGGAGAGCGGGTTCTGCTTTAGGTTTCGCCTATGAAGGGCGTTATGAGATTTGGAAAGAAAGGGAAGTAGAGTCCGCGGTTTATTGGCCCTTTTGAGATATTGAGGTGTGTTGGAAAGGTTGCTTATGAGCTTGCCTTAACTCCTAGCTTGGTAGGAGTTCATCCGGTATTTCATGTTTCGATGATCCAGAGGTATCACGGCGATCCGTCGCACATGTTGGATTTTAGTTCAGTCCAGTTAGACAAGGATCTATCTTACGTTGAGGAGCCAGTGGAAATATTGGACAGACATGTTAGAAAGCTGAAGTCAAAGAACATTGCATCAGTAAAGATTTAGTGGCGGGGTCAGCTGGCCAAGGAGGTGACCTTGGAGACCGAGCAAGATATGCGCAACCGTTACCCTCATCTTTTCACTACTTCAGGTATTTCTCTATGCTCGTTCGAGGACAAACGGATGATTAAGTATAGGAGAACGTGATGACCCAGCCGACTGTCTTAAGAATTTATGCCCCGATTCCCTATTAACTTCTTTCCCCGTGTTTATTTATGCTATTTTCATTTTCCAGGATGTTCAGTTTTGAGTTTCGGAGAGTTTTGGGACACTTAGTCCCTAAATGAGAGCATAAGTGTTGGAAATTTGACCGTAGTTAGAACATTGTGAAGACGGCCTCGAAATTGAAATCTGATAGTTTCGTTAGCTCCGTTGGGTGATTTCAAACTTAGGGGCATGTTTGGATTGTGTTTTGGAGGTCCGTAGCAAATGTAGTCTTGGAATGCCGAAAGTCGAATTTTGAAGTTTTTCCCGGTTCGATAGTGAGATTTTGATCCGAGGATCGAAATGGAATTCCGGAAGTTGGAGTAGTTCCTTAGCGTTGAATATGATATGTGTGCAAATTTTCAGGTCGTTCGGACAAGGTTTGATAGACTTTTTGAACGAAAGCGTATTTCTAGAGTTTTGGAGTTCTTAGGCTTGAATCTGTGGTTGATTCGCCAATTCGATGTTGTTTTAGGTGTTTTAAGGATTGATATAAGTTTCGATAGTGGTATTAGACTTGTTGGTGCCTTTGGTTGAGGTCCCGAGGGCTCAGGAGGATTTCACATGGTTGACGGGAGGTTTTGGAAATGGTTTGAAACAATTGAAGCTGCTAATATCTATCATATCCGCACCTGTAGTTTGGGTTCCGCAGGTGCGAATCCGCAGAAGCGGCAAAGTGATTGCAGAAGCGGAAAAGGGGGAAGCCAGCAGGGATCGCAGAAGCGGGAGCTTCACCGCAAAAGCGGCCCCGCATCTGCAAAGGGTTAACCGCAGATGCGGAAATCATGCTTTAAGTGAGATGTTGCATATGCGACTATTGGTCCACAAAATCGGGACCGCAGATACGGAAACAGCCGGGCAGAAATATGAAATTTCGAGGGTTTGGTTTCAAAAGTTGGAAATTCAATTTTGAGCTCGGGAAGCGACAATTTTGAGAGGAGATCATTGGGTAAAAATTCATTAATTGTTTCGAATTATATTCTATCAATCTATAGTTAGTTTCTTCATTTAATTTCGGATTGGAGATGAAAATTGGAGAAAAGTTGGAAGAAAGTTCTTTGACCTAAAATTCGACTTTTGGTTGGGAATTTGACGTTACATTTGGATAATTTTGGTATACACGAACTCGTGAGAGTATGAGGATTATGAAAATATAAATTTTACCCGATTTCGAGACGTGGGCCCGGGGGCATTTTGGTCATTTTACCTAATTTTGCATATTAGTTTAAAATTGCTTTATAGAATCTGTTATTTGAAGTGTTATTTATATTATACAATTGAATTGAATAGATTTGGGCCATTTGGAGTCCAGTACTCGTGGCAAAGATGTGGTCTCGGGTTGATTTTGAGTTGGTTCGAGGTAAGTGGCTTGCCTAACCTTGTGTGAGGGATCTTCCCCTTAGGATTTGGTATTGTGATATTTGAAATGCCTCATATCCGTTTTCATTAAGTAATTAAAATTGTGTTTCCTTTTTCCTATCATTACTACTTGAAATTTAAGCTTATTGTTAGCTTAGGAAAGCATGTCTAAATGACTTAATTTCTTATTTGCTTAGACTGTCTTATTTGAATTATGTGCAGCATGCTAGGTTAGACAAAGCTGTTTCGCCTTGATATGAAGTTGACAATTTATGACTATTCTTCGTGTTGCTACTGTGTGTTTACATTGGGACTACGGATGTGGGATTCCGGTAGATCCCCTTGTCTGTTTATTTGGGACTACGTATGTGGGAATCCGGTAGATCCCCCTTGTTTGTTTATTTGGGACTACGGATGTGGGATTCTGGTAGATCCCCCTTGTTTGTTTATTTTGGACTACGGATGTGGGATTCCGATATATCCTCCATCACAGTTATATGGAACTTGGGAATACACCTGGTAGATTCCCCCAGTACCGAGTATTTATATTTGAGACTACGAATCGGGATTTCGGTAGATCTCCGTGCACTATGAGTTGGACTACAGGACGACAACCGGGAGATCCACTGGATATTTATGTTTGGGTGCTACAGGACGGGATCCTAGTAGATCCCCGGTTGTTATCTCTGTGTTGGAACTGTATTTCCTTTTCGTGACTATTTGGTCTCTGTTGTAGTTGTTGTTGTTGCTCTTTATACTCTATGTTACTTCTTACTGTTGCACTTATTATATTGTCTATTCTATGTTGTTATACCTTGTATTTCATTTGACCTCAGTATGGCCCTGACCTTCCTCGTCATTTCTCAACCGAGGTTAGGCTTGGCACTTACTTAGTACCGCTGTGGTGTACTCATGCCCTTTCTGTGCATGTTTTTCATGTGTAGATCAAGGTACTTTTACTCAGTCTTATCATTCTTGAGGCGAGGCGCTTCTGTAGAGACTTCGAGGTGTATCTGCAGCGTTCGCAGACCGAGGAGTCCCTTTCAATTCTCTTTTTTAAGTAGTAGACATTATGTATTTCTTTTCCTTGTTAGATATTCTTGAGTTCGACACTGTGAGCATGTGATTTTCCCCCATATGAATTACTCCTACAGAATCCTAAAGAAATAGATTTTTCTTTTAATTACTTGCCATTTTAAGAATTTTAGTGGAATTTTCTTAATTATTTGCATTTTTGTGTGCATGTTTAATTTTTATTTAAATCATAAAAATAAAAAAATACTCTGCATTTGCATTTAGAATTTATTTTTAGGTTAATTAGTAAATTAGTTATTTTATAAAAATGAAAAATCACAAAAATGACTCACTTTGCATTTTAACCTTATAATTTTAAATTTTATATGTTTTCTCTTAATTTAGAGGTTTGTCTAATTTTGTAAATGTTAGGATAAGTAATTAGTTTAATTTTTGTAAATTATTTTAATTTGATATTTTAATTTTTGTTTTAATTAATTAAAGAAGAAAAGAAGAAAAAATTTGAAAATTGAAAAGAAAAAGAAAAGGAAATAACAAAAGGTTGTTTATTTTTGGGCCAATCTGGCACAACCCAAATATTTTTCTCCCAAAACCCGTTCAGTTCCGGCCCAAATCACCCCAAACCCGGTCCAACCTACAGCTTAATCAAATGATCCCGTTTTGATCCCTCTCATCTGAGCCGTTGATTTCACTTAATCCGACAGACTGGAAATCTCACCCTACCCTAATATATATGTCTGTATAACCCTTACCTCCCCATTCCAAACGGTCTCACTTCACCTTCTCAGAATTAGATCCAAACCCTAACGCCGCCTCCAAAAGCTTCCACTATTTTCACCGGCAACAAACCTCCAAACCCTCCCAAATTTAGACCACACAACCATTACTTACCCCCAAATCTCAAACCATCGATATATCTCCCTAAAACCTCACCAAACCTAACCAATTTCGGATCTCAAAGAAAAGAAGAAGAAAATGAAATTTTTTCCAAAAAATCCAAATTTATCTTGAACGATTAGGGTTAAAATTGGTGTTACTCGTCTGTCCTCAAAAAAAGACACACGATTAATGCCAATTTTGGATCAAAATCGAAGGCGTAGGAAGTCCAGTCAAGTCCGTTGTCCACCCGCCTATTTCTAGGTATTTTTCCAGCCATTTTTCTTTCTTTCATTTTTTGTTTTATTCTTATTCTCATCTTCTTCTGTTTCTTTTCTTTTCTTTCTAATTTTTCTATTTTCAAATCATTTCTGTATGCATTCTAATTGTAGGTTATTTTTAGTCAGTATTTTTTTTAGTTTATTTGATTTTTTGTTTGAATTCGCTCAAATTCCCTCCTATTTTTTTCTTTGGATTCTTGGCTTCAGGAGTTCATCTGACTCTGATTTGTCCATTTTCTTGGTTTTTTCTGTTGGATTTTTGAATTACTAATTGGGCTCTGTCAGCAGAAGCCCAAAGAGGGGAAGAGTAAGTGTTGTTTTGTCAGGCATATGGGTTTAGGTTTCGGTTTGGTTTTTGGGTTGTTTCGAACCATAAGCTGATTTTCTCTGAAGGTAATTATCATCTTGGTAAAGGGTAGTTTAGGGAATTTACTTGAGAGAATCTTTTAAAACTGAATGGGGAAAGTTCTAGGAAAGAGGGGCTTGGGTTAATTCAGTAATTGGTTTTAAAATTGAGGTGTTAACTTGAAAGAATAATTTAGTAATTTGGAAAATTTGAAAGAATTTCTGCTGCCCTAAAAGGGTTTCTATAAAAGGTTGTTTTCCTTCTTTGTCAAGGCAGACTTTAGAGATTTTAGAAGGTTAGAAAACTTATAAACGGCTGAGCATTTTAGAATTTGAAAAAATACTAAAATTTGTTTGAAATTTGCTTGGTTTTGCTCTTTGACCTCCATTGTTAGTCAGATTCTTCTGAAAACTCGAAAGAACTGTGTTAATTTGGGTTCAAAATGGTGTAAATAAGCTGACTGTGGGTTGTGCTACTTGTTGCTGATACACTGTTGTTGCTTTCCTCCCAATCTCAGGCTATTCTTTTATTGTTTTTGTTGCTGTAACTAGGTACTCACTAGACTTCATTGACTTGTGAAATGGAAGGATCTGAAGTTGTTTGATCAAACTGAAAATCTATGATATATTTGTTATTAAATGCTGTTTCTACAACGATTCGATTATGTAATTAGATTAATTCCTCTTCACGCATATGCCTGCTCATTTCTGTTGCTAGCTTTGAATTTTGTAAGCTTGGATGATTACTTTACTTTAGCTTGTTGGTTTGTAAAGGGACCGGAGTACTGCTTAGACATGCAGATTGTTGGATTTAATTGAGTATGAAGGAGTCAATATAGGAGTTGAAAATTTTGCTTGAATTACTAAAGGATATATTGGATGTGATTGAGAGCTTTCAGTTGAAACCATGTCACTAAGTGTATATGTATATTTTGTAATCATGTTAAGTGTTTAGCTGAAAAAGTGAATTTTATTATGTTTTAACAAGGAAACCAATTATGTATGAGTTGTTATAATGCTAAGTGTTGTACATCTCAGAATAGTATTATGATTTGGAATCAATTTGTAATAAAATGTGCAAAGCGACTGGGGTTGCCATGAGGCCACATGATTATTGGACCTCGAATGCTACCAGACATAGGCCCAAGTCAAATAGCCCAGTCTCAAGCTAGGCCTTCAGTTTTGGCGTGATTGTTTTGTTTCCCCCGCATAATTGTATTTGATGAGTTACCTGAACCTCAGACGTTCTTATGATTATTTGGTTTCAAGCTCTTGTAGCAGGCCTCACAGTCATACCATTGTTTTAGCCCATTTAGGCTTAAACACTTCTCGTTAATTCTGCTCTCAGTTCGGGATTCATGGGAGCCTAGCTCTCTTTTGTTATTTTGCCATGTAATCTTGCAAATGGCAATTGGGCCTGCTACCGGCCTAGGCCCTTCAAATAACTGAACACACGACTTAATTTAATGCCAGTCCTCTAGTTATTAGATTAGTTTAAACATTAGCTTAAAATAAATTTGAATTCCCTTAGTTTTTCCTTAATTAATTAGATTCCTTTAATTAGATTGAGGTGCGCCATGTTACCAAAACCAATGATTTATGGCCCTCAATGTTTAGATCAAGAGACCTTTAAGAATAATTTGAGGCGTGTCATACCGAATAAAATCCCAAAACCCATGGCCCTCGTTTAATTAATTGTAACTCTTTATAAAATCGAGGTGTTCCATCAATTGAATCTTCCATGGCCCTTGCGAACCCTGTTATAAATTTGAAATTTCGTATTTGCTTTATGCGCGTTATTTAAATTGATTTTATTTAAATTACTAATTTCGGATGTGCATTTCATGTGACCCAAATTTTAATTCTTAACAACGTTAAATCGAACATGTCGCGAATCGGGGGTGCATTTCATGTGGCATGGTTCAAGGAATATTTTATTAACGTTGAATCTTCCTAAAATAATTAAAAGCGGTTAATAAATTTAAAAATATACCATAGGCTAAAATATGTAATAGATCAGATAATATGCCAATTTTAATAGTTTAAGTGATCGTGCTAGAACCACAGAACCTGGGAATGCCTAACACCTTCTCTCGAGTTAACATAATTCCTTACTTAGAATTTCTGGTTTGCAGACCCTTTAAAAATAAAACTTCCTCGATTTGGGATTTAAAATAAACCGATGATTTGGGACACCAAAATTTATTTCAAGTGGAGACTCTGATAAACTAAATAATCTCATATTGAATAATGTCACTTTAATTGGAAAAACTCCCTTATATACTGCCGTCGGCGGGTGGTAAAAAAGGATGTGTGACAACTCTGGCGAATCTGCTGGGGAAACCAAACCCAGAGCTTTGGTTCAAGGTTTAAGAATTTGAGCTTAGAATAACTATTATAGTTGGCTTGTTTTTTTCTGATTTTTACATGTTAAGCCTAATGTGCTAATTGCCGCTTTTTAGCGCTTTGATATTGTTTGAACTGTATATAAATTGTTACGAAACCCTTCTTCTCTCTTAGTCTTCTAAATAATCTGGGAAGTGTGCACTTCATGTTACTTTTTTTCTGTTAGAGTATTATCCCAATTTTTGAATGAAGTTCGGACAAGTTGCAAAGCCGGTGAAGCTTCTGTATTCTTGGTACGCTGCCTCCCCTGCTCGAGCTGTCTGCTCGGGAAAGCCAGATCTAGAACAATACACCTTGGTTTTTTTAAACCTATTATAATAATGCCTCATGCCGGATCTCTAGTAGGAACACTTGTTTGCGTCACGTGCATTTGAATTTGGAGATTCAACATAGGGGTTGGGTCTGTCTAGGACAAGTGTACCCGAAATAAAAAGACCATCCTGATGCATTCTACTTGCTATTTGTGCATTTATTAGTTTTAGATTGCATGTTTACCTGCTTATGAATAATGGAGAAAAGTTGGGAAAGAGAAATCAATTTGAGGGCTAAGAGAGATAATTAATTGTTTTTGGAAAACTCGATGTCCGAAAAGTATCTAAACTCTGACAAAATTTTGGAAAAAAAAAGAAGAAAGAATTTTTGTTTCAAGAAAATATTTGGCATTGTTTTTATTACATCAAAACTGCCCGAGCTACGCAAATTTGATTCTCACCGGATGTGGGATACGTAGGCAACCCTCATCGGGTCCAACTCAATTTTTGAAAAAATAACCCGAAAAAAACAATTTTTTTGTCATAAATAAAGTAGGTGATGCCATTCTTGTTTAAATAGCCAAAACATCCCCAAAAGGGCGCCATAAGGCTGTTTTGCAAGAATAACCACCTATTGTTTCTTTTTCAAAATTTTGGCCAATTAGCAAACACAACCTTAAAATCTTCTTCTCTAAAGTGATGAAGGGCCGTATTTGCAAGGACGGGTCTTTGTTTTGAAATGAAAATTTTTGGAAAAAATTGATAACTTTCTTTTGAGTCAAAATAAATTATGATTTCTTAACCAATTCACCCTAATAAATGTGTAGGATGAGCACAAATGAAAATGAACCCTTCACAATTCTTGAGAAAATCCCATTACAGCTCCATATATGGTGGAACGACTTAGGAAAAGTCGACAGAGGGACTGTGGTAAAATTTTTGGGCGGTCTCGTGGGACTTCTGAAAATCAAATTGAGGTTGGATGTGATTGAGGCCTTGATACCTTTCTGTGACCCGTCTCACATTGTGTTTCACTTTTTTGATTTTGATCTTACCCCCACGCTGGAGGAAATTTCTGGCTATACCAGTCTTAGTGGGAATCTTAGAAGTCAGTACCCGGTGTCGCCAAGAGCAATGTCTCCTCACAAGTTTTTAGATCTGTTAAGCATAAGTCAGGAGGTTCAGGATGGGAATTTATCCGAAGGGTTTTGCACTTTCCATTTCTTGTACCAGCGCTATGGCAATCCCCATGGTTTTGAGGCACCAGATGTGGTCCTGATCCATTTAGGAAACAAAGATAAATTGGAGGCACGACAGGGCTTGGCTTTCATAGTGGCATTCTTGGGTGTCATAATCTGCCCAAGAAAAGATGGAAATATAGGATTGGGTCTTGTAGGAATGGTCGATATCATGATTAAAAAAGCTAATGGCACTCTTGTTGCAATGATCTTAGAGGAGATTTACCGAGCTTTAACCATCTGCCGAGAAGGAGGAAAATTCTTCCCGCGTTGTAACCTGCTCCTACAACTTTGGATACAAGAACATCTTTGTCATCGCTTGGGGTACATGAACTACGGCATGACTGGTTTGAATTGCATTGAAGAGTATAAAAACCGAGTGGTGGATTTTGAATTTCCAGAAGGTGCAGAGGCTTGGTTTACGCACTTGAGTTCGTTAACTTCGGACAAAATTGAGTGGAATTTCGGTTGGCTTCCTGTCACTGAAGTCATTTACATGTCACCCGAGGTGTGCTATCTTCTCTTAATGGGCCTCCGAAGCATTCAACCATATAGACCACACATTGTGCTGCGACAACTAGGCAGGTGCCAAACCACATGATGAAGATCTAAGATGACAGGTTATTGAATTGGGTCCAAAAGCTACGTTCCAGAAGGAAAATTTCATCAAATTTGGAATGAGTGTAGATTTCTAGAGCCAAAGACTCAGGTGCGGGATCTATCTAAAGGCAAAATAGAGCATAATTACATGAACTGATTTGGGAAAAGATCTCAAATCCATCAGGAACCCGAACGGCCTGCAAAAAGACCCCACGTCTAGCAATTCATAGATGATTCGCGAGGGCAATAGGATTGGTTGGAGAAGGAGGCAAGCTACAAGGCCAATATAAGAAAATTGGAGGGACAAATCAGGGATCTCAAATTTGATAATAGTATACAAGTCGTTGCAGATGAGGGTGAGAAGAAGAAATTATCCTAAGAGAATGAAGTCCTCGAGGCCCAGATCTAAAGGATGAAAATAGCTGCGGAGAATCCAGAAAGAAGTCGAGCAGATGAAAAACCTATTCATGGCCTTACGAAGAAAATATATGAGTACGGGGATGATCTAGAAAAATTCGAAGGCAGTTTGGCAAGAGCTAGAGCACAGTTGGCAAAGAACGCCGAGGGGCGGCTAGAGTTTGTTCGACAGTTGAAAAGGAAATATGAGAGAACAGTCACAAACTTTAAGAAAAGGCTAACTACCCTCTAAAATAAGATGACCAAACAAGCCAAGAACTTTAAAACGGAAAGGGAACATTGCTATGCATTAATGTCCTAGCTAGAGAAAGATATGCAACAGTTGTAGGGTCAAAACCATCATGATACCCAAGTGCTAGAAGTTAGGTCTCAGTAAATCAGGCATTTGCTCCAAGAAAAGGGTATCATTAGTGAGAGGGTTAGAGCAATTGTTGATTACATTGTCATGAAATTCCAAGAATGTGAAGACATGACCCAAACTGCCTTCTTTGCTAAGATAATGACCTTCGTTCGCCAAATAGTGAGTGACCTGGAGCGTCTTCAAGGGGATCTTACACATATGCCCGTGGCAATACCGACTAATGTCCCACGGGCCCCTGGAGTAGAAGCACTTATGTACTCTTGATTTTTATTTTTATTTTTGAGTCTGTATTTCTGTTTCTAGTTTTTAAAGTATGTTTCGAGTCTGTCTGTAGTTTTTAAATTCCTAGAAAGAGTATGGTGGAGTCTTTCATAATAGAGAACATTAGAGTTTTTATTAATGAAAAATTAGAAAACCCAAAGATTATTTCCTTACTTTTTGCATTTATTTCTTGAACTACGTGATGATCAGATTCACGCAGCGTCGTGATACGTAGGCAATCCTCATCGGATCCGGTCATAATTTTGTAAATAACTCAAATAAAATAGGAATGTGAAAGGAAAGAAACAAAATAAAAGAGAGGTAAAGCTAAAAGAAAAAACCAAAAAGAGAGAAAATGAGAGTGCAAAAAGAGCAAGAAAGAAAATTGGGGATAAACAAAAGACGAGATGAAACACGCAACCGTTGCAAAACATATAGAAAACACACTTAACTGTATAGGTGCATCACACCTCCAACGTACGATTACTATGTGCTAATTATCTCACACTAACTAGTTTGTTGTATTTCCTGTTAAGTAGGTTATATGTTAAGGTGGTTGGTTTTGTGGTAATCTGGCGTTGCATCCTTAATTTACAAGATGAAAAGGAAGTGTAGAAATGTCGTCGAAAAGTCATCTGCCAATAGTTCTTATCCTGGAGGATAGCTCGATCTCGGCCGTCCCAACTTCAGAATCAGCGGCTGCTGAGGAAAATAGAATTCTACGTCTTCGCATGATGGAAATATGCTAGTCCAATGGTAAAGGACCACCGAACGCGATACCTGGTTTTCCTGAGCTGCTTCCCAGGGCAAGTGGGACTTCTAATATCCCAATAAGTTACTCGAATACCCCAGTTGGATATCCTACCATCTCAGCCCACTTTGCTGGAACACCTTCTGAGGTTCAGCCCCAGGCGTTAATTTCAAGTACAGCCTCCAACATATTCACTTTTCCACCTTTTTCGTCTACGGCACAACCCACTTTACCCAGGCCGAGCTTTGATCCATCATCTTTCACCTTCCAATTACCATCTTTTCCACCATAACCCACCCATTTCACCACCAATTCTTACCTTCAACAATCCTGGTATGAGTTTACTGCAAGACAGGAGAAAACCACAAAGAACCCCGAGCAAGATAAAATTACCCAAAAAATGAGGAGCATAGAGCAGAGCCTTAAAAATATATAGGGTTTGAGCGGACAAAGGAGCATATCCTACGTTGATCTGTGTATGTTCCCACATGTGCATTTACCCCTGGGTTTCAAGACCCCAAAGTTAAAAGTATGACGAGCATGGGGATCCCATAGCCTATCTCAAGAGGTACTGCAATCAATTGCGAGGGGCCGACGGAAAAGAGGAGCTTCTCATGGCTTATTTTGGAGAGAGTCTAGTGGGCATTGCTTCTGAGTGTTACATGGACCAGGATATATCTCATTGGCATATTTGGGATGATCTGACTCGGGATTTTGTCGCAATTTCAGTATAACATAACATAGCTCCTGATAGGAATTTTCTGTCGAACC
The DNA here is from genome assembly GCA_026770625.1 of Nicotiana glauca. Taxonomy (NCBI): domain Eukaryota; kingdom Viridiplantae; phylum Streptophyta; class Magnoliopsida; order Solanales; family Solanaceae; genus Nicotiana; species Nicotiana glauca. The sequence goes on from MU735281.1 coordinate 115,402, forward strand.
ACAAGAAGAAGTCCTCGGAAAGTTTCTAAGAATATGCTGTCAAATGGCGCGAACAAGCGGCTAGGGCCAAGCCTCCGATGGATAAAACGGAAATGGTTAGTGTTTTTATTCAACCCCAAGAGGCTGACTACTTTCAGAATATGATGTCTGCAAGGGGAAACCATTTGCTGAGGCCATCAAGATTGGTGAGATGGTCGAGAATGTCTGAAAATAGGGCGCATATTGAGCCAGTCTTCCATAAGAGCTACATCCCAATCAATTCAAGGCGGGTCCAGAGGTGTAGCGAATAGAAAGAAAAAGGAAGAAGTGGCAATGGCGACTTCAGGTCCGAGAAACCCTCCTCCACCTAGACCTTACTTCCCTGCAAGAACCCCACAATATTCTATCCTCATCAGGATGTGGCCAATGCTATGGCCCCTCAGTCGTACGTAGTAATGAACGCCCAGCCATACGCTAGGCCACAACAACTGTTCAACCACAATCGAGCTCTATTTCCTAGAAATCAACCTCTTTGCCAAGCCCAATATAATCCCCAACCTCCACAAAATCACCAAGGATAGCAAAATTTATACATATTGGTGAGTCATATTCTAGCCTTTTCCCTAAACTTATCCAGATGGGTTTTTTGCAACCCGTACCACAAACTACGCAGAACCTAGAGCCGCCTTCTTACCGACCCGGTGCTCGATATGCCTATCATTCTGGGGCGGAAGGACATGATATAGAAGATTGTTAGACTTTGAAAAGAGCTGTTAAAAACCTCATAGAACAAAAATGAATAGTGCTGAAGGATGAGAAAGTTCCTAATGTGAACAACAACCCATTACCGACTCACAACAATGAGCCGAACATTAGAATGATTTACGAAGACAAGGAGCTTGATCATGCTTTGAAAGCCATCATTGTAGTCGCTGATGTCGAGAAAAAGCCAAAGGCTGCTGCAAAATAAGACAGAGGGGAGAAGAAGAGTAAACCGACCCTTCAAAATGCAAAAAAGGCATTGGAAACAAAATTGGGTCAGTGCCCCCAAAAGATGTCACTCTTTATCTCCCACGGGGTCATATGAAAGAGCAAAATACATTGAGCCCTCTAAGAAGATTTGAGATGAACAAGGGACCCAAGATGTACGTGCCTAAGGGGACCTATGTGGTAGGGGGGCTAGTAATTTCACTAAGGCTGAATGGGCCTGTGGTTATTGGCCGCGCACCGTAGAGGCCCATGACAGACCCTACTCTCGTTCCATGAAATTACAGCACGGCGGTAGTAACTTACAAAGGAAAAGAGGTCTTAGGAGAAGTGAATGAAACTAAACCAGCTGAGAAATACCTTAACTTGGAGGAATTTAACAAAGCTAATAAGAAACGCTTCCCAATCAAAAAGCCAGTTAGTGCCGAAGAAGCCGAAGAATTATTTCGCAAAATGAAACTCGCAGACTATGAGGTAACATACCAACTTTAAGAGTCTCTTTCATAGGTTTCACTCCTGTCCCTATTGGTAAACCCAGCCGAGCATCAGAAAGTATTGATAAAAACCATTAATGAGGCTTATGTCCCAATTGAAACCACTGTTGAACAACTGGAGAGGATGGAAGAACTATTCTTCCTGGTCAATCATATTTCTTTCAACAAGAATGATTTTCCCCCAGAAAGGGGCCGCCCATAACAAAGCCCTTCATCTGACTGTCAAATATGAGGGTTATTATGTTAAAAGAGTCATGTTGGACGGTGGGTTCGGAGTTGATATTTGCCCTCTCTCAAATTTGCAAAGAATGGAGATCGGGATTGAGAGAATCGGGCCTAACAATGTTTGTATGTGTGCCTTTTATGGTATCAAAAGTGACACCATAGGCGACATCAATTTGATTTTGACTATTGGTCCTGTGGATTTTGAGGTAACCTTTCAGGTCCTAGATATGGATACTTCTTATAATTTTCTCTTGGGAAGGCCTTGGATTCACGCGGTAGGAGCCATACCTTCTACTCTCCACCAGATGGTGAAATTTGAATATGAAGATCAAGAGATTATAGTCCATGGAGAGGACAAGCAGTCAATTTATCAGGACCCATCAGTCCCATATCTCGAAGCTAGGGAAGGTAGTGAACATATAGTTTACCAAGCTTTCGAGGTTGTTGTCGCGGACCAATGTGAAGAAGGAAACCCTTGTCCTCTACCCTTTCTCTCAACTGCGTTAATTATGGTGGACAAGGAAATGATCAGGCATGGTTATAAATCCGGGAAGGGACTCAGGACATCATTGCAAGGTATCACAGAACCTATCACTTTGCCTACCAGCGAGAAGTTTTTCGGTATGGGTTTTCATGCCAAAAAAGCTGATGTGATATGGGCAGATGAACGAAAAAGCAATGGTTGGGTTTTACCTCAGCCAGTTCCACATCTCTACAAAACATTCATCAGACCCAAGTACAATGAAGAAGAAGAAGATGAGGCTTTCACGACCGAGGAAATTGAAGAAATCTGTGGGGCTTGAGGCAGATGTTATAGGAAACCCACATAGTTCAGCCAGGAAAAGGCTCGAGCACCGCTGAGGTGCTGTATATGGGGCCCAATTCTAAGTTGCAAAACTCTAAGGCTACTTTGTTCCCAGTCAGGCAGGAATCCCGGTAGTCCAGTCTTGCCACCTTTTCTACATCACGAGTTATTTCAGGATGTAACTCGGATGTTTCTTTTAGTTTGTTGTCTTTAAATTCCAATGTAAACCCTATTATCTTCAAAATTCAACAACAACAATAACCCAGTATGGTCCTACAAGTGGGGTCTGGAGAGGGAAGGATGTACGTAGACTTACCCCTATCCTGGAAGGGCAGCGAGACTGTTTCCGATAGACCCTCGGCTAAAGAAGGTGAGAGAAGTCCTGGTAGCAAGTAATAGCAAAACAATAATTAGAAAACTAAATTGGATATAGCAACAGATAATATGAAAGGGGCACTAATAACAAGTAGCAGCAAGATAACATATTTAGAAAACGAATACCAAGGCAGCAAACTACGGAATTACCAATAGCAAGTAACAACGAAACGTGACATCTGATATAGAAAACTAAGGAGAAAAAAGGTACCGAACTAGATCTAATACTATCGAGATAGAAAAGATAAAGGTAGATGCACGACTGCCTACTAACCTTCTACCCTAATCTTCAACTTCCACACCCTTCTATCTAGAGTCATGTCCTCTGTTAACTCAAGTAGCGCCATGTCCCGCCCGATCACCTCTCCCCAAGACTTCTTTGGCCTACCTCTACCCCTCTTCACACCTCGTAAGGCCAACCTCTCATATCTCCTGAGAGGGGTATCTGCGCTTCTCCTCTTAACATGACCGAACCACCTCAACCTTGCCTCACACATCTTTGCCTCCACAAGGGCTGTCGATGCCCCATTTTTCTAAGGCAAAATCGGGTTTATGACACTTGAAAAGACAACTCGTTCCCTTTTGGGAATTGGGTTTTAGAATTTTGAAGAGTCGTCACCTAATGATTAAAGTGCATTAGGACACTAAGAAGGGTTTTGAGTTGAAGAAACCAGAGTTCGGGTAAGGGCTAGAAATTATCTCGAGGGAAGGTGTTAGGCATCCCTCAAGATTCACTAGTGTGGTCTCGACCATGTTACAATTGTGACTTTACAAATAAACAATTAAGGCTCAAATAAAGAAACTTCTCATATAATTTTGTAAGTAGATTGAATGTAGAAAATAAGGAAGGCAGAAATTTTGAGAAAGTAATTTTAAACAAATCTGAAAATAAACATAGACAAATAAAAGGGAAGGGGTCCTAGGTTTATAATTAATATGGATCACATCAATGCAATATCCAGCAATCACTCCTCAGAAGAGGGTCGCACGTGATATTAGTGCACCGATCATCATATCCATATCTACCCTTCCCACCCCATTAAGGTATTAAAGTGCGGAATAGTATCGTTACTTATTGCATGCTATTACCCATCCCAATCCTATCAATCCCGGAGGCACATGTGATTACTAATCCTAAAGGGGAGTGAGTTGAGGCTTTTTAAGAGTTTTCAAAGGATAAAATTCTAAGGCGACATTCAAAACATATACAGCAAGTATTGGGAAAGCAAGTAAATAGATATGGCTCAAATAAACCTCCTTAAATCGAAGAAAAGCATATAGTTTAGCATGTCTTACACGTACTGATTAGGTATGAATTAAGATTAACATTAAGGCAGGCTGATTTATCACATATTTTCAGATAAGAAGTCCAAATTAGGCCTACCTGCTAGTTGTAATTATCAAAGACGGATGCAGTTATAGTTTTTACCCTAAAGCTTGCCTAGGTGTTAAACAGAACCTATAGACACGATATCTATTAGCTTCAGGAATAAAGAAGTAAACTGATTCCAGAAAAAGAATTGTCAATTACAGGGACATAAGTTCTGCAGGCGTCAATCGTTATTGCTACAGATTTTGGACTGATAAGCGAGTTGACGATTCAGGTTTGGTTGATAGCTCCTATAGGTATACTTTCTAGGCGTTACTGATTTTAACCACTATTATTGTCATGCATAAATCCTATAGGCAGGTCATCTATATGCAGTTAATTATTTAAATCCTATAAACAGGTTTACCTAGTGACAGATGCATATGCAAAATGCAGGAAGTCCTATAGGCATATTATCTATATGAAATACAGAATCTCAGAAGTATAGTACTTCCCTATGAACATGTTATCTACGTGAGATGCAGAATTTTAGAAATATAGTAATTCCCTATTAACATGGTATCTACCCATTTTGCATGCATGATTGACCTTCCCGTTTTCGCTAATACCCCAACAGTTTATTACAAGATTATTACAGACCAGAATGAGTAAAAAATTACATCAAAAATTAAAGATTCCAACCCCGGAGAGCCTAATTCAGACCCCAGGCCTGAATATGCAATAAACCAATTGCCAAAGATCAGATTTCCAAAGCCTTTCTCTTATTTGGTATGTGTCAAAGTTCCAAGGAGCTTCAAGAACTCCAGGCAATGCTTACACCCCAAATATTATTGCAGAATCAGACTATATTATAGTGTGGAAGGTCTAGCCCTCAAATGTCCAAGTTCAAAGAGAACTCAAGGTCCCAAGGCAAGGCTCATAGGAGGGGGGCAGAACTTACAGGCTAGGAGTGAGTGCAAGTGCAGTAGAGGGGAAATGGCAAGCTGGTGGTCATGCCAAGCAATTTGGGGTGCTGGCACACCCCTGACCAGCTTGTCAGTTTTAAATTGGGGAGTTAGGACCTGTTGAGGTTCAGGTTCAGACCTGGACAACTACTTGAATGCTACCAGGCCATGAACTTTAACTCAGCATACATAGGGGAGTGGGGATGTGGGGATTCATACCAAGCAGGATACAAGAAAAGAGTAGGCCAAGGGCATACCCAACAATGAGATCTACTGGCATACCTTCCAGCCTACTTAGAGGTTAGGGGGTCAAAAACTTAGGTCATGGATAACAATTCCTGTTGCTATACCCCAAGTCCCTACTCACAAAGGGGGTAATGGGATATGGAGCATTTGTTCACAAATAATAGAAGCAGGCAGTAGCAATAGGCAACTTTAAATCAAGTGTTTAAACTTTACAGAGAAAAGAAAGTAGACATAGGTACTAGGACTTATAAATAAACACATTGGGGTGATGCTGAAAATTAAGTTAGAACATACCAGTTTCAAAGAGGCAAGTAAAGAGAAGCAGTAGCCTTGTAAAAGCCAAAGTGCAGACAAGAAGCAATAATACTATAAGTTGAGAAGAGAATTGTGATTGTGTAGTTCTCAGAGTGTTTTTAGTGTATGTGTTGTGTTAAAGAAAGGAATGTATTTATAGTGTGAAAGTCATGAGAAATAAGGTAAGAAAATAATTGAAGTCTAACTCCCTTTAATTAAGGAATTTAAATTCAAACGGGTATAAACCAATTAAGGAAAGAAATTAAACAAACCCTTTGTGTGAAGTAACAAATTAAGGGCAAATACATAAATGTTATTTAAGGACAGGGTTTATGAAACCCGCTGTGAGCACGTGATTTTTGCCTCACATGAATTACTCCTAAAAAATTCAAAATAAAACAATTTTTCTTTGTGTGCAATTTTTGAGATTTTTCGCGGCATTATTGGATAATTATTTGTATTTGTCTGTGCATGTTTATATGTTTAAATTAATATAAAATACAAAATATGTCGCATTTGCATGTATGATTTAATTTACAATTAGGAGTAACTAAGTTTGCTTTACAAAAATGAAAATCACAAAAATAATGCTATGTTTGCATTTTTAGCATTTAATGTCTAAATTG
>MU735281.1:127569-173481 GCA_026770625.1 Nicotiana glauca
AAAGAAAAAATGTGATTTGGTTTTTAAAAATAGTTTGTGTTTTAAAATGAAAAAAAAAATATAATTCGTTTTATTTGCCAATGATTTGAAAAAAAAATGTTTTGTTATATAGTTTGTTTTATTTGGCAGAACTACGCTGGTTTGATTCTCACCGGATGTGAGATACGTAGGCAACCCTCATCGGGTCCAACCTCCCCTTTTTGCAAAAAATAGCCAAAAATGTCAAAATTCTAATTTTGTTGTAAATAAGTCGGGTGATGCCGTTCTTATCAAATATAGCCGAATGTTCCCGAAAGGGACGCCGGAAGGCTGACTTTGCATAAACGGCCACCCTTGGTCATTTTGAAGATTTTTTTGTCGGTTGACCCACACAGCCTTAAAATCTTCGTCCCCGAGGCGCTGAAAGGACGTGTTTGCAATATCGGATTTTATTTTGAAAAAACAAGAAAAAAATATCATAAATAAGTCGGGTGACGCCGTTTTGTCGAAAATAGCCGAATGTTCCCGAAAGGGACGCCGGAAGGCTGACNACTGGCTTGTGAAATCAGGAATTTTAAAAAAATTGTGAAAAAGAAAAAATAACTGTGTAGAGAGATAACTACTCATTTAAAAAAAAAAACCAATGTTCAAGTAGTGTCGAAACTCTGCCGGATTTTTGAGAAAAAAAAATGTTTTTATAGTTTATTTTATTTTCCAATGAAAAAGAAAAAAATTATAAGTTTTTATTTTCAAAATAGTGTGTTTTATTTGCCAATGAAAAAAATGAAGAGTTTTATTTTTCAAAATAGTTTGTTTTATTTTCCATTGAAAAAAAAAATGTTTAAAAAAAAATAGATATATTCTGCTTCATTTGCCAATAAAGAAAAAATGTGATTTGGTTTTTAAAAATAGTTTGTGTTTTAAAATGAAAAAAAAAATATAATTCGTTTTATTTGCCAATGATTTGAAAAAAAAATGTTTTGTTATATAGTTTGTTTTATTTGGCAGAACTACGCTGGTTTGATTNTACAGCCTTAAAATCTTAGTCCCCGAGGCGCTGAAAGGCCGTGTTTGCTGTACCGGGTCCTTTATTTTAATTAAAAAAAATGAATCATCAATAAATCGGGTGATGTTGTTCTTGTCAAAAATAGCCGAATGTTCCCGAAAGGGACGCCGGAAGGTTGACTTTGCATTAACAGCCACCTTTAATCATTATTTTAGGATTTTCGCCTGTTAGCTAACACAGCCTTAAAATCTTCACCCCCGAGGTGCTGAAAGGCCGTGTTCGCAAAATCGAGTCTTTTATTTTAATTTGAAAAAAAAAGAATCAGTGGGCAAGTGAATGCCGTTGTGATTTTTGGTCAAAATAAGCCGAGCCAGCTTCGGCCGTGTAATGAACCATTCTTGCCGAGATAGCCTTAGAGTATATTTCATTTGTCGAAAGTCTATTTTCGTAAAACGGAAAAGTTTGTAAGATAATCCTTCCCGACCTCAAAATTCATGTCAAATTGAGAAGGGGCCACGTTTGCAAAAATAGCCATTTGGTTGAAATTGGTATAGAGGGGAAGGAATCTGTCAGTTTGTTTTTGAATTTGTAATTCTTTTGATTAGAGTATTTGGGTTGCTTGATTTTCGAGTCGGTAGGTCGTCTTTTCGTCAAAGTCTGTTAAATATGGTCAGCTTGTAAACATGTGTTATCGAGTTTGTTGTATTATAAAAAATGAAAAAATGTGTTGTTGTTATTTATCATGTATCTGCCCGAACTACGCACGGTCTGATTCATGCGAGGTCATGATACGTAAGCAATCTCCATAAGATTCGACCACAACCAAAAAGGCAAAAAGAAATGAAAAAATAGAAAAGAAAAAAAAAAGATTTGTTAATAATAAGGTCCGATCGAGTCCATCCTAACATGTTTTGTTTGGAATTAAGAGAAAAGTTGAGCTGGTTGGTTGTGGTTCCCAAAATAACTCTTTCCTGCAATGCAAAGGCAAAGGATAATGGCAGAGAACCTCAGAACTGAGTGCGTTGATACCGGTGCCCAAAAGCAGTTTGCTGAACAGGACAATGGCTGGGCTGACGAAGCAATTTATTGAGAACAATGGGATGAAGACAATGTGAAGGTCCTAATATTGTTTATGCATAAGTCAGTGGCTGAGATGTCGTGCTTGGTAATTGGGAAGACTCTCCATTTATTGGTCAACCAGAGTGGAGTTTTGGTGGCTTATTTTGTTGTCATTTCTGTTGTCCAGATTATTTCAGGGTTTGTAATCTGGATATTGTCTTGTAAATCAAACCCTTCTATCTTTTGATTTTGCCCAGTTTCGTTTGGTCGTAATATCTCATGTTAGTGTTGTCTAGGTTTGTTCTAAGGGTTGTAACCCTAGTTTAGTTGATTTATCTGGTTGTTCAAACTGTTTCATCGTCTAATGCAATATCCTATTTTCTTTTACTTTTCCCTTTCTATAGTTCTTTTTCTGTCAACTCTATTGACATGGCATGCACACGTAATTTTGGCCTAATCTTAAAAGTTAATCATAAAGCAATTGAAAGATGATCGGGGCATTTAAAGGAAATAAGAACAATTTGAGATTATTTGGAGCTCGAGTCATGTGAAACTCGGGCAAGTAAAAAGAAAACCGTTAAAGGTAAGTTGGCCATGTTGACATGGGGGTCGCTCGCGGTATTGAAAATGAGAGTGTTGCACAACAGTGATTTAAAGATATGGCGAATGTTGAATTGTGTTGTTTGCACTTGGCATGTTTTGAAGATTGGAATGACGAAGGCATTTTATTCTTCTATCTAAACACTTTATCCTTCGTTAACCCTTTGAGCCTTATTTGTTTTCTTTCATACCCCTCCTTCGGAATCGGTAACAAAGACTAGAAACTCAAACATGGAAGATAAAAAAAAAGAAAAAGAAAAAGGAAAAAGAAAACAAGCAAAAACAACAAAGAGAAAAGAAAGAGACAAATAAAAGAAGAAAAAAAAAGAAAAAAATAAAAATAAATGAAAAGGAAAACTAGAACAACGAGGAATTGGGAACTACGTTTGACCTGATTCGTCAAAAAGGATACGTAGGCGCTTCACAGCTCGGTCATAATGTAACAAAAAAAAAATCAAAAATCCCCAAGCAAGAAACTGGGGCAAAGGTTGTGTTTGTTGTAAATAAATCTAGTTCCGAAGGTTGAAATTTTGAACTCAAAATTGATGCGTTTTTGAGCCTTTAATACCCTTTCTTTCTAGCCTATCCAAAATCCTACATTACGGTCCAAAGAAAGACCTTTTGACCAATCTTCAAAAGATGCCAAGTCAGGCAAATGAGAGAGTCTTACCAGAACATAACGCTCTGATTACCAGCAGAAAAGACTCTGATCCCCAACAGAAAAGAAATATGAGAGAGTCTTAGCGGTAAACCCCAATCCCCAGCGGAAAAGTAATACAAATGAGAGAGTCTTATCGGTAAAAACTTTCACGGGCACCAAAAGGCGATGAAAGCTGAGAAAAAAAAAACAAAATGAGAGAGGCTTGATAGTGAAAACCTTCGGGCACCACAAGTTAAATAAGGGTGAGAATCAGATGGGTAATCACCAGACGAAGATTGTGAAAGACGATTGACGAAGGAGGATAGGCCATATGTGCATGTCATGACCACTAGAGTCGGTATCTGCGTTTGATAGGGTTTTATTTTATAGTTTCTCTTGTTGGAGAGTCATCTTTTTCTTTGTCTTCTATTTTTGTTTCCTTTTATCTTTCTCCTTTCATCAAAAAACTCACCAATAGAGTCTGTTTGGTCAGAACAAGTTAGAAATGACTTCAAAATTTGCCATCAGCTTTCCAATTATGCAAGATGAGATCTGACTGATACATCCAAGTGGTATAAGTCAGGAGGAACAAGCACAAGGCCAGTGTCAAGAAGGATATCCCCAGCAAGATGAGATTGACAAAAGGATGGACCAGTGTCAAGAAGGATATCCCCGTAGAAATCAAAGGTTATAGACCTCAAGGCCAAAACTAGTGGACAAATCAAAGAACAATGCAGAGAACGATGAGCATGTTTGGAAATGCACATGAGACTCAAGGGCCGGGAGATGCTAGTTCCCAAGATATGCCACAAAAGAAGGGGGATATCCCCAGCAGAAAGGGTATTTCCAGTGACAAGGATGAACGAANCTATCTGCCCTCAAATAGGATATTATGGGATTACCTGCCTTCAAATAGGATATTGTGGGACTATCCGCCCTCAAATAGGATATTGTGGGACTATCCGCCATCAAACAGGATATTATGGGACTATCCGCCATCAAACAGGATATTATGGGACTATCCGCCCTCAAATAGGTTATTATGGGACTATCCGCCCTCAAATAGGATATTATGGGATTATCCGCCCTCAAATAGGATATTATGGGACTATCCNCCAGGTTCACTGTCATAGGAATTTGGGTGGTCAGGATACAAGTGGAAAACAACGGCCAAAGGCTTGTGAATAAGGAGTCGTCAAGAAGGCAAGGGAACGTCATTGATGGCAGAAAGGCATGCCACGTGGAAGATTATCAAACTGGGGCAGAAAAATTTCCTTTCATTTGGAAAATTTTCTAGAAGTCAGGCATCCATTTGGGGAAGAAGGAAGATAAGACAAGTCTCAAAGAAAGCGGTCTTTAAACCAGTGTTATCCCCAACATAACAAGTTCGAATGAAGGAAGTTGTATCCCCAGCGGACAGAACAAAAAGGTAAAACTTGTGTTCAGAAAAAGCAAAAAGCCGGTGTTATCCCCAGCAGTCTTCAAAAGAGTGAAACACCAGTTTTGAAGGAATGAAAATCCCCCAGCAGTGTCATCCTCAACAACGTTATCCCCAGCTGATAACACTTGAATCCCCAACAGTGTTGAGATAAAATAAAAGTTTTGAAGGAAGGAGAAACCATCCCCAACAGGAATATCATCCCCAGCAAATAACATCATTCCCCAACAAGTTTTGGGAACACAGAGCATGGAAAGGAGAAAGGGAAAGACCATCCCCAACTGGAGTACCACAACCACTCACCAAGTTTTAAACTAACAAATTTTTCTTTGATTTAAGACAGGGACGGAAGCTATGTCCATCTCAAGATCTCTACATCATATCAAGCTTTTTGGGCTGCATAAATCTTGTTAATCACATAGTTAAGCACCCCATGTCAGGTTTTTCCACCTTCAAACAGGACGTATCAGGTTTGTCCACCTTCAACAGGACGTATCAGGTTTGTCCACCTTCAAACAGGACGTATCAGGTTGTCCACCTTCAAACAGGACATGTCAGGTTTGTCCACCTTCAAACAGGACGTGTCAGGTTTGTCCACCTTCAAACAGGACATATCAAGTTTGTCCACCTTCAAACAGGACGTATCAGGTTTGTCCACCTTCAAACAGGACGTATCAGGTTTGTCCACCTTCAAACAGGACGTATCAGGTTTGTCCACCTTCAAATAGGATATTATGGGACTATCCGCACTCAAATAGGATATCATGGGACTATCCACCCTCAAATAGGATATTATGGGATTATCCGCCCTCAAATAGGATATGATGGGACTATCTGCCCTCAAATAGGATATTATGGGACTATCCACCCTCAAACAGGATATTATGGGACTATCCGCCCTCAAATAGGATATTATGGGACTATCCGCCCTCAAACAGGATATTATGGGACTATCTGCCCTCAAACAGGATATTATGGGACTATCCGCCCTCAAACAGGATATTATGGGACTATCCACCCTCAAATAGGATATTATGGGACTATCCGCCCTCAAATAGGATATGATATTATGGGATTATTCGCCCTCAAATAGGATATTATGGGACTATCCGCCCTCAAATAGGATATCATGGGATTATCCGCCCTCAAATAGGATATGATGGCACTATCCGCCCTGAAATAGGATATGATGGGACTATCCGCCCTCAAATAGGATATGATGGGATTATCCGCCTTCAAATAGGATATGATGGGACTATCCGCCCTCAAATAGGATATGATGGGACTATCCGCCCTCAAACAGGATATTATGGGATTATCCACCCTCAAATAGGATATTATGGGACTATCCGCCCTCAAATAGGATATTATGGGACTATCCGCCCTCAAACAGGATATGATGGGACTATCCGCCCTCAAACAGGATATTATGGGACTATCCGCCCTCAAACTGGATATTATGGGACTATCCGCCCCCAAACAGGATATTATGGGACTATCCGCCCTTAAATAGGATATTATGGGACTATCCGCCATCAAATAGGATATTATGGGACGATCCGCCCTCAAATAGGATATTGAATTGAATCCTTCCTCAAAAGGACGTTTAATTTATTTTCGACCCGAGTGGTCCTGCTTGCATAAACATTTCCAAATATACATTTCATAAATCATTGCCATATGCATTTTATTTTAAAAGTTATTAATGAAGTCAGGAGCCCACCTAAAGAGAGGAGAGGCGATTTAAAGTTGTTGTTGGAATCGGGAGCCTGCCTTCATAACAGAGGAATACATTTCAAGTTGAAGTCAGTAAAGCGGAGGATTACAGCAAAATCCCCAACATAAGTTCAAGCTCGGCAATCAACAAAAGCCGACAATGTCAAGACAGCAATAATAAAACATCAGAGGAAGCAAGCCAACACGAAAGCAAGGCGAGAAGAGCAAGCCTGAAGATCTAGATAAGATTTTGTAATTCATAGACTAGTTTAGTCTAGCTTCTTATTTTCTATTTAACACGGTGTAATAAGGAGATCAGTAAACAGTAGCGACAACAGTAACGGCAGTAACAGCAAAAGCACAGCTTCATGGTAGTCCCAGCTACCAAAACTTCTCGAACTACATTGACCTGATTCCCTTTAGCTAGGGATATGTAGGAGACCTTTTGAAGCAAAGGTTCGGTCAAATATTTCGAAATGCTTCACACGGAGTACTCAAACGGGAAAAATTCGCTTGTATCCGCTCACTTATCTTTGCACGAAAAATCTTCGTATTTCCGGGTAAAGAGGGGCAGCTGTGAGCACATGATTTTTGCCTCACATGAATTACTCCCAATAAATTCAAAATAAAACAATTTTTCTTTCTGTGCAATTTTTGAGATTTTTCGCGGCATTTTTGGATAATTATTTGCATTTGTCTGTGCATGTTTATTTGTTTAAATTAATATAAAATACAAAATATGTCGCATTTGCATGTATGATTTAATCTACAATTAGGAGTAACTAAGTTTGCTTTACAAAAATGAAAATCAGAAAAATAATGCTATGTTTGCATTTTTAGCATTTAATGTCTAAATTGGGTGATTTTATTTTAATTGATGTTTAATTTTATGTGATAATTATTATTAGGAGTTGATTAATATTTTAAGTTAATTTTTGTTTTATTGATTTAATTTAGGATCTTTAAGTTTAATTTTGGAGCAAATAAACGAAAAGAGAACAAAAATAGAAGGAAATTCGGATTGGGCCATCTTTTAAATTAAACAAACTTGACCCAAATATCTCACAAATCCAACCCAAAACCCAACGGGTCAACCCGACCCGGTCTGCCCCATAACCCAAATAACCCCTCTCTTCATTTCATTTTTCTAAAACCCTAACCTAAACACCCGCCCCCCTCTCTTCTTCTTCTCCAAACCACCCCTCCCAAGCCACGAAACCCTAAACCACAAGTCCATATCGCCGCTGTCCCCTCCTCGCCGGCAAACCAGGCTGGCCAGCCCTCACGACCACGTCCAGCAGCCACCATAAACACCGCCACGCCCAGCACCACCACGAACAACCACTCCCATAACTACCGTCGACCTCCATCACTACTCTCCAAAACATCCATCAACGAGCAGCCATTGCAGCTTCTCGACTCACTCCAAATAACCACGAAGACCAGTCACTGCTCCGTCACCTCAGAGAACCAGCAACGAACAGCCTGAACCTCACGTCGGCCAGCTTCTGCCCAGCCCGTCGTCCCCAGCCTCCTCGTCGACCATACACACACACACACGGTCATAGGCAGAAAGTCGGGCAGTTGGGTTTAACTAGTTTCCTCGTCGGATTTTTTCAGTTTTGGAACCATTGAGTTCGATAAAGGTATTACTGTTTGAGTTTTGTCTGTCGGGGTTGGGTTCGTTGAGGTTACGATCAACGACTCGTTTGTTTTGGGTAATTTGGTCCTCAGATCTTGTTGTTTCATTTTGGTTTAATCGGAAAGCTCCTTCAGGTCCATCCTTCATCTTCTTTGTTTTGTTAGTCTGATTCAGTTTTAATAGTTGTGTAAAAATATTTAGGTTTTATAGCTTGTATTTCATTTATGTTTTCATTATCCTACCATGTTTTAGATTCAATTTTGTTGTCTCTTGTTAAATCATTGAATCCTTCATCTTGGTTGCATTGCTGTAGGATTTAATTTGAAGTTCAAATGATGATTGATTTTAGTGATTTGAATCTACTTGTTTGTTCTGTTAACTTTGTTTCCGACGTGAATCTGACCATGTTGTTGTCATAATTTTGTTGATTGAAAATTAGTTTCATGTGTACATGAGATTAATTGTTGAATTTGATTAGGAACTTGGTTATAGATGTAATGATTTGGTGTTTAAATTAAGAATCAATTTTAGTCAGTTGATAATTTTGGTACAGATTGAAGGAATGGGGGTAGAATAGTAATTTTAATAATTTCAGGGGTAATACGGGAATTGACCAGTTGCAGAATTATTTAAATCGAGTGCTCTGTCCACTAAGCACCAATAATGTTAAAGTAAGAAATTGTTTAATAAAAGTGGGGGACAAGACACATGATAATGAGGAATAAGGCATTTATTTAATAAATAGTGGGGAACAAGACATAATGGTGTTAAAAGAATTGATTAAATACACCTACCCATGCTTTGAATTAATTAAATGAATTAGACAAAAGGTAGTGGGGGACAAACGAATTAAAAATGGTACAAGACACATAGTAGTGGGGCTGTAAGAGAATATCATGGGTTGAAATGATTGAATAAATGATTTAAGAGTTGGCCGGGTCTGTTGGAGAGAATAAATAGAGTGAGTTTGGACAGAAGAAAAGGGGGGTCTGATTTTTTAGTCCGGAAAAAGAAAAGGCTTTTTGAAATCATCTTTGAAATCAAGAAAAAAAAAGATATCATTTTTAAGAGTGTTTGAGAGTTGAAAAAAAAAACTGAAAAGTGAGGTTTCTTTTGCTAGTGAAAACCAGTACTGGTTTGCTACTGTTGGTGTTTCTTGTTTCATACTTGGTTTTCTGGTGTTGGTGTTGCTGTTTGGTATATTTGAAATTGCCACTGTTTTTCTGGGATTTATTCTGCCGGGTTTCATCTGTTGCCGTTTGTTGCTGTTGCTGTATTGTTATTGCCCTGCTGATCAATCCTGTTTCTTCTTCTTTTTCCAATACCAGGTACACTTTCGAATCAACACTGATGTAGTTGTGAGATGTAAAAGTGAAATAAAATGCTAGGGTGATTGATGAATTAAGTGTTGTATCTGTAGTTTAATAGATAAGTGATAATTATTTGTAAAATCTAGTTTTATGATTCAATAAGAATGCATGGTGTAGTTTTTATGCCTAACTAAAATTTATTTGTTTAAAATCGCAATCTGTAGTCGTCAGTTGTATATGTAATGCAGTTAGTTAATCAATTCGTAGAACGAACAAATAGTTAATGGATTAGTTGCTTATATTTTATCTCTAGTTTTCTTTTATATTCAAGGTAGATTTAAATAAGCTGGCGTTTGATTCCATTAGGCAATATATATGTCAATGTTCAAATCCATGTTGATAACATTTCCTAGCCGTTAGTTCCATGAGTCTCAATCATCTAAAATGTTAGTTTAATTAAAGAATGGTTAGTTTATTTTTAATATTTTTTCAATCTCGTATGCTATTTATAATTTCAGCTTTAGTAATATTCGCTTATAGAATAAGGCGTGAAATAATCTGCCATTTAACAAGCATGTAAAGGCAATTAGAACTTTTTCTCCTTTCATTTTTAGAGACGAAAAAAATAGAAAAAATGTAGTCACTTTAGGATCGTCCTTTTAAAATAAACGAGACGAGCCTCGCCAAATAAAACGCATAATTCGCGGTCATCTCATTACGCAATTAGAAATCATGCCTATAAGTTTATTCACAACTGCATATAGATATCTTGCCTATAGGTCATTTCATTATACATTTAGAAATCCTGTCTGTAAGTCATTTCATTATGCATACAGAAACCATGCCTATAAGTTTATTCACACTTGCATATGCACATTAGGCAAACAGTCTATAGGTTAAAATAACAAAAGGCTTTAGATACCATGCATGTAGGGTTCCTGCTCTTTTTTTTTACAATATTTTAAATCAATCACGCTTAGAAAGCATGCCTATAGGAATAACTAACTGAACCGGAATCGTCTATTTCAAGTCTAGAACCAGTGTAAAGTCGTTTTTAAAAATATACAGAATATTTGCTTGTTTCTAAAATCAGTAATCTTTCTTTAAAATCAGTATGCCTCTTACAACGTTAGATATCATGATTACAGGCCTCATGTAGGCAAACTTGTAGGTTATTAATCAATTATACCAATCTTAATAATTACAACCAGCAGGCAGGTTTAATTCAGACTTCTTATCTGAAAATATGTGATAAATCAGCCACCCTTCCTACGTTGAGTTTATTTTAAGACGTAACCAGTACTTGTAAGTCATGCTAATTGATTTGGCTACTTTGAATGATAAGGTTTATCTGAGCCCTAACTGCTAATTATTTACCCCTCTTATGTGCTACTTGTTATTGTTTGTCGCTAGATTTTTTGCCCTTTGAAAACTCTGAAAAGTCTCAATTCCCTTCCCTTTAGGATTACTAGTATCAATTCCTCCAAGACTGATAGGATTGGGACGGGTAATAGCATGCAATAAGCAACGATACCATTCCACGCTTTAATGCCTAACGGGTGGGAAGGGTAGATATGAAGATGATGACCTATGCATTAATATCTCATGTAGCCCCTCTTCGAGGAGTGATTACAGGATATTACATTGATGTGATCCGTATAAATAAAAAACCTAGGACTCCCCTCCCTTTACTTGCTTTCTTACTTGTTTTCGCCATAAGTTGTTTAAATCTTTCCATAAAATTCTGCCTTCCTTATTTTTCTCAAATAAATTTTAACTTGTTTGCAATGTTGTGCGCGAGTCCCTTTATTTGAGCCTTAATTTCTTATTTGTTTATGTAAAGTCACAATTATAACATGGCCGGGAACTGCACTAGTAGATCTTGATGGGTGCCTAACACCTTCCCCTCGAGATAATTTCTAGCCCTTGCCCGAACTCTGGTTTCTTCAACTCAAACCCTTCTTATTGTCCTAATGCACTTAATCATTAGGTGGAGACTCTCCAAAATTCCAAAACCCAATTCCTAAAAGGGAACGAGTTGTCATCCCAAATATCGCAAGCCCGATTTTATGAGAAAAAAAGGGGGCGCTACAATGGTGAGCCAATAATAACCTGCTCGGAGAATATTCTTTGCCAGAACGTACCCACTCATATGCGGTCCACAAACTCCGAAGTGTACTTTGGTCATGATAGTTGTGGCCTGCCTAGCGTCTATGCATCTTAACAATCCCAGATCTGGAGTTCTTTTGTACAACACCCCTCCACTAGAGAGAAATCCACTTGCCAACTGTTGAATTGTTCTCTTTTGATCACCTGTGGCTTGTACTGGATACACTCCCATTTTGATGTATTCCCTGATATCATGGAACCACGATTCACCATCAAGTTCTTCTTCCACAACGTTACAGTAAGTATGCTGATCGCGGACCTGAATCTGCAAAGGGTCCACATAAGCCTTATCTGGATGATGTAACATTGACGCCATAGTAGCCAAAGCATCGGCAACCTCATTGTGAATCCTTGGAATATGCCTGAACTCTATTGATTGAAACCGTTGACAAAGATCATGCAAACATTGTCGGTACGATATGAGCTTCAAATCCCGTGTTTCCCATTCTCCTTGAATCTAGTGCACCAGAAGGTCCGAGTTTCCCAAGACCAAGACTTCCTGGACACCCATGTCTACAGCTAACCTCAAACCGAAGATACATGCCTCATACTCAGCCATGTTGTTAGTACAGTAGAAACAAAGTTGAGCCGTAACATGGTAGTGATGCCCTATTTCAGAAATAAGTACCGCTCCTGTCCCGATACCTTTCATGTTAGCAGCCCCATAAAAAAAAAAGTTTCCATCCTGGCTTTTCGACCTGTTCCAACTCATCAATGTGCATTACCTCTTCATCAGGGAAGTAAGTCTTCAAAGGTTCATATTCTTCATCCACCGGATTCTCGGCCAAATGGACGGCCAATGCTTGTGCTTTCATCGCAATCCGAGTCACATAGACGATGTCAAATTCTTTGAGCAAGATGTGCCACTTTACGAGCCTCCCTATGGGCATAGGCTTCTGAAAGATGTACTATAATGGATCCAAGCGGGAAATGAGGTAAGTAGTGTAATATGACAAATAATGCTTCAACTTTTGTGGTACCCAAGTTAAGGCGCAACATGTCCTTTCAAGGTGAGTGTACTTAACCTCATAAGATGTGAACTTCTTGCTGAGATAATATATGGCCTGCTCCTTCCTACCGGTGATGTCAGGTTGACCCAATACACAACCAAATGAATTTTCCAAGACCGTCAAATACAGAATCAAAGGTCTCCCTGGTTCTGATGGGACCAACACAGGTGGGTTTGAAAAATACCCCTTTATCTTATCAAATGCTTCTTGACATTTATCTGTCCATTTGACCGCATCATCCTTTTCAAAAACTTAAAGATAGACTCACAAGTTGTCGTGAGCTGAGCAATAAACCTACTGATGTAATTCAACCTCCCTAACAGACTCATCACCTCAGTCTTGTTCCTTAGAGGTGGAAATTCCTGGATAGCGTTGATCTTTGACAGGTTCAATTCAATACCTCGACGGCTGACTATGAATCACAACAATTTTCCATACGGAACACCGAATGCGCACTTTGCAGGATTGAGCTTAAGATTGTACCTGCGGAGCCTTTGGAAGAACTTTCTCAGATCTTTGACGTGGTCAGATTGCTTCTTGGACTTCATGATCACATCGTCCACATAAACCTCGATCTCTCTGTGTACCATGTCATGGAATATGGTCGTCATTGCCCTCATGTAAGTTGCTCTAGTATTTTTCAAACCGAAAGGCATGACCCTGTAGCAGTATGTTCCCCACGGCGTGATGAATGCCATTTGTTCTACATCTTCCTTATCTATTAGGATCTAATGATAACTCGCATAACAATCCACAAAAGAACTAATCTCATGTTTGGCGCAATTATCAATCAAAATGTGGATATTCGGCAGTGGGAAGTTGTCCTTGGGACTTGCCTTGTTGAGATCGTGGTAATCAACACACACTCTGGTCTTGCCATCCTTCTTTGGCACAGGTACTACATTGGCCAACCAAGTGGGATACCAAGTGACTCGAATGACTTTTGCATAAAACTGCTTGGTGACCTCTTTTTTTATCTTCACACTCATATCAGTTTTAAATTTCCTCAGCTTCTGCTTGACAAGAGGGAATGCCGCGTCAGTGGGAAATTTGTGAACCACCAAGTCAGTGTTTAGACCCGGCATGTCGTCATATGACCATGCAAAAATATCTTTGTATTCAAACAGTTCTTTAATTATCTCCTCCCTGATTTGTGGTTCGAGATGGACACTTATCTTAGTTTCTCTGACATTATCTTGGTCCCCTAAATTGATTGCTTCTTTATCATTCAGGTTTGGCTTGGGGTTTTCTTCAAAATGGCTTAATTATTTACTAATCTCTTCAAAGGCCTTATCATTATCATATTCCAATTCATCATCACACTCTATTTCTTGTATTATTATTTCTGAATTAGATTGGCTTTTAAGACTGGGCCGAAGATTCCTCATGCATGTCATGTCATTAAAACCGGCATAAAAAGAACTGTACAAGGAAAAAAAGAATAGCAAAAATAAAACTATGAGGAATGAAGAAAAAAGGATATTGTATTTCATTGAAATTAAAGATAACAAGGTTTATACATCCAAACGGACGGAACATAGAATTTGAATTACAACCCTGGAATAATCCAGATAAACTGAAAGAAAATCAAAGCAAACTACTAAAACTCCTTCCGGGTAGGGAGAGGAGTAACTTCCCAATTGTTAATCTTTGCACTTGGCCCGACAAACTGCACATATGCATTACTCGAACCCTCTCCAGATTCCACCATGTTCACATCGGTGAATAACCTCTCAAACTTTTCAATCAAATCCACATCAACATTAACCAATAAACTGGGAACCGTTGTCACTGGGCGCTTTCTAGTACCAGGCCTGACAAATGATCTAGAAAGACGCGGGACAAGCTTTGGAAGGGCCCATGCCCTCTGTTTCATTTTTCTGGATCTTCTTACGTCTGCGGTTGTGGGCTTGAATCCCAAAACAAATGTATCCAAGTTTTTAGGAAGAGAAACCGGCTCCACGATGCCCTGCAGAGATGCACCTAAACCCTTCTCAGGTACAAAACCATTTTTCAACATCTCACAAGCCACCATGACTGACGCGGCAGTTACCTTTGGAATTGGAACGCACTTCCCTTCTGGAATTTTCTCAACGGACACTGTTTCAAAGACCTGATAGACCCAATGCCCCTTATCATCCTCAACTTCAATGAATGGTACAATGGCATCACTGTGGGCACACAGATTGTCCTCATCGTGCACAACGATTTCCTGTCTATCCCATTCAAATTTAACCATCTGGTACAGGGTAGACGGCACTGCCTTGGCGGCATGAATCCAAGGTCATCCTAACAACAGACTGTAGGAAATAGCCACATCCAACACTTGGAACTCCATAGTGAATTCAACTGGGCCTATTGTCAGCTCAAGTACTATGTCACCGACTGAATCTTTGCCTCCACCATCAAATCCCCGAATGCAGATACTGTTTTTATGAATTCTCTCATCCTCCACTTTCAACTTGTTTAAGGTGGAGATAGGGCGAATATTGGCGTTGGAACCATTGTCGACCAACACTCGAGTAACCACGGAATCTTCGCATTTCACTATAAGATAGAGGGCTCTATTGTGCTCAGTACCCTTCACGGGCAACTCATCATCAGAAAAAGTGACTCTGTTTACCTCAAATATCTTGTTAGCTATCTTTTCCAAGTGGTTTACTGAGATTTTGTCAGGAACGTAGGCCTCATTCAGAATTTTCATCAAAGCCCGGCGGTGCTCGTCTGAGTGGATCAATAATGACAACAGTGAGATCTGAGCAGGTGTCTCCTCAACTGCTCCACAATGGAATAGTTATGCACTTTCATATTCCTCAAAAACTCCTCTGCTTCTTCTTCGGTCAGAGCTTTCTTCACCAGCACTGGGTTATCTTTGGATGTCTTAGCTTTTCTTAACTCCTCGGGTGAAAAGCATCTCCCCGATCGAGTCAAACCATGGGTCTCACAGACTTCTTCTCTAACCTCTTTCCCTTTATAAGTCACTGTCACCCGTTCATAATTCCGTGGCACAACCTTGCTGTTGACTATTGGTAGCTGGGTTATAGGTTTGATAATTACAGGATCTATGCGAACACCCTCCACAATTACGACAGGCTTGTTCGCCACCCCTGGCACACCACTTTTGCTTTTTCTTTTATGACTACAACATCACTTGAGGACCTCTTCTTGACTATAGTATATGGTTCACTATTTGCCCCGCTCAACCTAATCATTGATTTCTCACTTGTTGACTTTTCAACGGGCCTGATCTCGCTGGACCGAATCATCATGACAGTTTGTGAAGTTTTCTTAGGCTCCCCTCCTTTATGCACTACCTCGATCATATTTGTCTCATGATGGGCTGGCAACGGATTCTAGTTGATATTGGGCATCTCTGGAGCTTGGACTTCAATCCGATTGGTATCAATGAGCTCTTGAATAACTATTTTCAATTGCTAGCATTTCTCTATATCGTGCCCTCGAGCACCAGAACAATATTTGCAACTTACAGAATGATCAAGATTCCTCGGGGGAGGATTTGGAAATTTTGGCTCGATCGGACTCAGCATACCCAATTATCTCAGCCTGCAGAACAAACTGGTATAGGATTCCCCCAATGGAGTGAAGGTTTTATGCTTCTGTAACCTCTCATTCTGAAATGCTTGATTAGGCTGGAAACCTGTTCCAGGAGGGTTTCGGTAGTCTCTTGGAGGTGGATAGGCATTTTGTGGAGCTGGGTATGTATTTTGGGGAGCTGGCACACGCCATTGTGCTTGGGCAGGAGGTTGATTGTATGTTTGGGCGTGATGAACAGAAAAATGGGGATCTGGTGGTGGGTAGTAATGTTGTGGTGGGATATATGGAGTGTGGGGATAGGTTTGGTGGTGGGGTCTAAGCTGATTATAGTAATGTGATGGGCCCTTGGGTCCGAACCAAGCTCCTAACTCGATCGTTGCAACATCCTCTTTATTCTTCATTCCAAGTACACCCCCAGTACCAATTTGGATAGCCTGGGTGGTTGCCTTAATAGCTGAGTAGCTCATGATTTTGTTGGAATTGAGCCCCTCTTCTACCATACCCCCCATTTTCACCACTTCATTGAAGGACTTGCCTATAGCCGACACCAAATGACCGAAATAAGTAGGCTTTAAGGCATGCAGGAAATAATCCACCATTTCAATTTCTTTAATCGGATGGTAAACCCTCACTACTTTCTCTCTCCAACAAAAGCCATACTTTCTAAAACTGTCACCGGGCTTTTTCTCAATCTTTGCCAATGACAGACAATCCAGAATGATTTTGAGGTTATACTGAAAATGGCGAGCAAATGCTTGAGCTAGATCATCCCATATGAACCACCTGCCGTGATCTTGCCGGGTGTACCACCCCAGTTCCGAACCATTAGTAACTCGTCTCTCCTGTCAGCTCCTCTCATTTTGCTATAAAAACCTCTCAAGTGCACCACTGGATCACCATGCCCATCATACAAATCAAACTTGGGCATCTTAAACCCTGCCGGCAATTGAACATCTGGGAACAAACATAGATCTTTGTAAGCCATACTTACTGACCACCCAGCCCCTGCATGTTCCTAAATGATAGTTCCAAGGTCTTAACTTTCCTCACCATCTCCTCCTGCTCGGGATTTTTGGGTGGCTTCTTATTTTCCGTACGGAGGTCAAAATGAGAAGTGTAGGAATAGGGTTCTGGAGCTTTGAAAGTGGGCTCCGGGGGTAATACTGGTTAAAGTGAGTCCGGAATAGAGGCTCACTGGAGGATCAATATAATGCAGCAGGTGGGGGTGCCACAAAAACAGGAGTGACTTGTGGAGGAGGGTATGGGACTTGTTTGGGTGGTGGAGCTTGTGATGTATGTGAAGTGGTACCGTAGCATCGTTGGTAGAGGGGAAAGGCCAGAGATGAGTTCATAGTGCGAGGTTCCTGGGGTTGGGCCAATGGCGGGATATAAGCAGGGTTGGCGGGGTAAGCTGGCGGTAGGTGCCCTTTTGCCCATGCTTGGTACATTTCTGCCATCTGTTGCTTCAACTTATACAACTCATCTTTCAGATTAACCTCCGATTCGTCTACCTCTTTCGATAGATCGACAATACTTGCCTCAAGTTCTTGGTTGGCCATGATCAACTTGTTTTTGGACCGGTTATTGTAGGAGTGAGTTGCTAGAATTCCAATCAACTAACCACTTGCCTGAACTTGCAATCAACAACAAACATGTTAGAAATTAGGGCTTTAATAGATAGGTAGCCGCACATTTGGGGAATGTAATGCACCGAAGCAGTTCACCGTTTCTATTATGCATTTGATCAGTTGCTTGCGTCATCCTGACTTTTCCTTATTTCCATTTGAAACTTCTATTTTTCTTTTTCTTTTTTCATTCTAGCCTTTGATTTCTCTTTGTTTTTATTCTCTCATTTCTCTCTCTTGTTTTGCCATGGTTTCCTTCTCACGGTTTCTTTTTTTCTTTCTCTTTTTGTCTCTTGTTTTCTCTCATTTTTTCCTCTTTTTCATTTGGTTATGGTCGAATCCTATGGAGATTGCCTACGTATCATGACCCCACATGAATCAGACCAAGCGTAGTTCTTGAAGATAAATGTAAAAATAAACAAAAACATTTGGGGATTTTCAAATTTTCCATAAAATAAAACAGTTTTGATTACAATGACTCATCCTACCAAATTATAAAACTAACAGACTCGAAAAGGGAAATTAACAGACTCCGACAGACTCGAAACAAACTAACAGACTCTAACAGAAAGATGAAAACACAGACTCGAAAATAGACTAACAGACTCCAACCGAAAGAAAATACAAACTCGATTAAAAATCATGAATACATTAACGCCTCAAATGATCCTGGGTCCCACGGGACATCATTCGGTCTCACCATGGGCCTATATGCAAGATCCCTTTGAAGCCTCTCCAAGTCACTCATTATCTGTCGGACAAACATCATCACTGTCGCGAAGAAAGTGGTGCGAGTCATATCCTCACATGCTTGCCATTTCACAACAATGTAGTCGGCAATGGCTCTGACCCATTATTAGATTCTACCCTTTTTCTTGAAGCAGACGCCCGACCTGTTGATTCTGGGCTTCTAACACCTGAGTGTCATGGAAATGTTAATTTTGCAACTGTTGCATTTCTTTCTCCATCTGATCCATCAAATCATAAAAGTGTTCCCTATCAGCTTTAAAGTCCTTGGCCTGCTTGGCTGCCTCATTATCGAGGGTAGTCATTTTTCTCTTCAGACTGGTGATTGTCCATTCATACTTTCTTTTCATTTGTTGCACAAACTGTGCCCGCTCTTCCGCCTTCTTTGCCCATTGTGCCCGGACTTTTCTAGGATGACCTCAAACTTTTCCAGGTCATCTTGATACTCAAGGGCTTTCTTTTTCAGACTACTTATAAGCCTTTCATCTGCTCGGATTCTTTCCGGGTTTCTAGCAGCTATTCTCATTTTCTGCATTTGGGCTTTGAGGGCTTCATTTTCCTTAGTTAGCTTCTTCTTCTCGCCTTCGTCCACAGTGGCTTGCAAACCATTCTCAAACTGAAGGTCCTTGACTTGCTTTTCTAGCCTGCTTATGGTGGCTCTGTACTTATTTTCTTTGGCCAGCCAATCTCATTGCTCTTGTGATGCCTCGACAAATTCCTGAAGATGGGGTCTTTTGGCCGGTCTTCCAAACTCAACTTCCCTTTTATACCAAGCAAGGTATCCTGGTGCAACTTCACCTCTGGATAGATCATGTACTCGAGTGTTTGCCGTCAAGTACGTACACTCGCTCCAAATTTGGCGGACTGCTGCTTCATGAAACTGACCATCAGGACCAATCTCGACCACATAGCGACTAATGTATTCACCCCTGGGAACTATTTGACATCTCCCTAGTTGTCTCAGGACCCGGTATGGGGCATAAGGCTGGATACTCCTGAGACCCATCAAAAGGAAATGAGGCCCGATAGCTGGCATGTATATGATCGCATCTACGGGAAGCCACCCAAACATCCACTCTATTTGACTTGCACTGATGGAACGGAGATGTGACACCCATTCTGTGACCCCCTCTGGCAAGTTAAACCCATCAACTCTTGTATGAAGTTCCTCTATGCAGCTTTTCTCTGTCGACCCATAACTCATGAATTGAGGACGATGGCATAGATGTTCAATCATCCACATCTGTAACAACAAGTTGCACCATTCAAAAAAGTCTCCTCCAGCTTTTGCAGGCTATGAGAGCGTGGAAGATCTCACACACTATCAAGGGTGCGAGGGTACTTTTAGACTGAGTAAGGAAAGTGCTGACAACCACATCTATCTGATATCGATATTCCTGTCTTTATGGGGAAACACCAGAAGGCCCAAGAATACTACCATAAAAGCAAAACACCTGTGTTCTTCCCATTTGAGACGGTTCCCTTTGCTACAGATTTTGTTTTCTGGATTGTTAAACCCCCATATGTGACCATATCTATAGTATATAAACTGCAGAGTAGAAAAACCAGCTGCCAAATCTGGGTTGTGGATCCCCCTGCTTATCTTTAAGGAATCTAGGAACCTGTGTACAGTGACAACCATTGGAGCAATCAAGTACTGGTGCATCAGAGGAACTTCAGGCCCCCCAATATATCCGGCTATTTCTTCCAAAGTTGGGGTGAGTTCAAAATCGGAGAAATGAAACACGTTTTGGGCCGGGTCCCAAAAAGTAACCAATGCCTTTATGATGTCTCATCTAGGATTAATCTTCAACAACACGGTGAGGCCTCCCAAGTATAGATTGACCTTATCTTGCCCCAATTTACCCAGATCATTCCACCACATATGCAGCTCCAAAGGGATCTTATTCATGACTGTTATTGGAAAATTTTGATTCGTGCTCATTCTGCACATTTATTAGGGTGGATAAGAAAAATCATGACTCATTTGACTCCAAAAACAAAGTTAACACTTTTTTTTTTTCAAATTTTCATGTCAAAAATAAAAACCCGACTTTGTAAATACAACCTTTCAGCACTTCCGTGAGAAGATTTTAAGGCTGGGTTTGCTAACCGGCCAAAAATTGAAAAAGAGACCAAAGGCGGCTGTTCTTGCAAAAATAGCCTTCCGGCGTCCTTTTAGGGACATTCAGCTAATTTTGAAGAGAATGAAATCGCCTTATTTATTCACCACAAAACAACAAAATTTTGGTTCTTTTGGGTTATTTTTGCAAAAAGGGGAAGTTGGACCCGATGGGGGGTTGCCTACGTATCCCACGCTCGATGAGAATCAAACTGGCATCGTTCGGAAAATTTTGACAAAATAAAAACCAACCTTTTTTTTCTTTTATAAAAAAAACACAAAAATTTTCCTTTTCTTTTTCCCTTATATTTAAAAAAACAAAATTTTCTCTCTTTTTTTTTCAAAGTTTCGACAGAGTTTTAGTATATTTTGGGACATCGGTTTTTCAAAACATGAAATTATACCTCTCATCCTTCTCATTGATTTTCTCTAAAAAAATTCATACGAGCCGGTCAACATGCAAATCCGAAGCAAATGAATGCACAAGTAGCAAGCAAGATGCATCAGGATGGTCTTTTCATTTCGGGTACACCTGTCTTAGACAGACCCAACCCCTGTGTTGAGTCTCCAAAGTCAAATGAACATGATGCAAACAAACGTTCCTACTAGGGATCCGGCATGAGGCTGAGTTATTTTAGGTTCAAAACTTGGGTATTTGTTCTAGACTTGTGTACCCGAGCGGACAACTAGAGCCGAGGAAAGGGCTACGTACCGGGAACCAAAAGGCCAACCGACTTAGTAACATGTCCGAGCCTCTTTCCTATTTCAAGTTATGACACTAACAAAATAGGGAGTCTCGACCAGCGAGCACATCCCCGAAGATGAGAAGAGAAGGATTTCGTAGCAGATTATATACAGTTTAGATAATATCAAAGCGGTAAAAGAAACATTTAGAAAATTAGGCC
Source organism: Nicotiana glauca (assembly GCA_026770625.1). Lineage (NCBI taxonomy): Eukaryota > Viridiplantae > Streptophyta > Magnoliopsida > Solanales > Solanaceae > Nicotiana > Nicotiana glauca. The sequence continues at coordinate 149,093 of MU735281.1, forward strand.
CAAACATGTAATAAAATCAGATAAAATTCAAATATAACAATTCAACTAAGCTCGAATTCTAAACCATGAACCATAGATTATGGGTTCTAATCCCCAGCAGAGTCGCCAGAGCTGTCACACCTCCTTTTTCTTACACCTGGAAGGGTACAAGGGAGTTTTTCCAATTAAAGGACAATCGAAATGAGACTATTTATTATTAAAGATTTAGAGTTGCCACTTGGAATAATTAAAGGTGTCCCAAGTCACTGGTTCAAATCCGGAATTGAGGAAAAGATTGACTCCGTTTTACAGTCCGCGAACCAAAAATCCGTGTAAGGAATTTGTTAACCTGGGAAATGTGTTAGGCATTCCCGAGTTCCGTGGTTCTAGCATGGTCGCTAAACTATTACAATTAGCTCGATTATATGATTTTAAACATGTTTTAGCCTATGTCCATTTTAACCTTATTAACCACTTTTAATTATTTTTAAGAAAAAATTGCAACGTCATTTAAAATATGTCTTGAACTGCGTCATATAAATGCACCCGCAGTCTGCAACACATTTTATATTATGCAAATGCTTCCCGCGGAGTATTCAAACGGGAAAAAATCGTTCGTATACGCTCACTTTATCTTGGCACGAAAACTCTTCATATTTCCGAGCAAAGAGGGGCAGATGTGAGCACGTGATTTTTCCCTTATATGAATTACTCACATAAATTTAAAATAAAATAATTTCTCCTTTGTTTGCAATTTTGTGAAATTTTTGTGGCATTTTCGGTTGTTGTTGCATATTGTCTGTGCATGTTTATTTTATTTAATTAATAAAAAATACAAAAATATGTTGCATTTGCATGTAGGGTTTAATTTTACATTTTTTGAGTTAAGTGATAAATTAGTTATTTTATAAGAATTGAAAAAATCACAAAAATAGTTATTTTTTTCACTTTTAATTCTAATTTTGGTAGTTTTCTCTTTAAATTAGGTTTTAATTACTTGGGGTAATTGTTAGTTGAAGTTAATTAATTCAATTTTGTAGGATTAATTTAATTTTAAGAATTAATTTAAGCTTTATTTTATTTTGTTGTCCTTCTTAAAAAGAATATATAAAAAAAGAGTTTTTGAAATAATTAAAAGCGGAAAAAAGTGAGAGATCAGAAGTTTTGGGCATTCCTTTAAAGCCAAATCTCCATACCCAAACAACAGACCCTTAATTTACCTTCTTTACCCGAGTGCCCATCCAACCCTGGCCCGGACCTGCTCCCAGAACCGGTCCACCCACCCAGCTTAGCCAAACGACGTCGTTCCGACTCCCCATCATCTCAACCGTTGGATCACACTGATCCAACGGACCGGAACTTAGGAATCCTAGGTATACTATTGTCTGAAATTAGCCCCCCCCCCTCCAATTACTTTCCCCCCATTCCTGTCTTTCAGAGAACAAAACCCTAATTAGGCTCCGCGTCCCCAAAATTCACTAATCCCCACTGGCAGGCCGCGTGACCCAATCGCCCCCAAATTGCCACAATGTAATCATCGTCCATCCCTCTTTCATAACCTATCACAAACTCCCCCATAATCCTCACCCCTTGGGCTCAATTTCAAATCTGGCACCAAAATTTGAAACCTTAGTTTTGTCCCTTTTTCAGAAGTTAAGAGATTTTGTGTTTGGTAATGAATAGAAACTCATGTCAATCGATCGTTCTTCCTAAAGAATAATCGACTAACATTTATTTCAATTCGTTCTTCCTAAACAAAAGACCGGCAAAAACTTCAAACAATAAGTACTTTTTCTTCTTATTCCTTGGTATTCCGTCATCCTCCTGTCTTTCTTCAACTTCTACTCCTTTTTCTTCTTTTCTTTTGTTTGTTTCTGTTTTTTGTGTCAAAAATGAAAAAAAAATCAGGTTAGCTTTAATTTAGGGCCGTTAGATTTTGTTTTCTTTCTCTTGTAATTAATCGTTGATGTAAGTTAGTTAGCTTAGGGTTAAATTATGCATCAGAAGCTTTAGATTTTTAGTTCTTCATTTAGGATTATCCGAATTAGATAACTCGTGTTTAAAGAATTTGCTCCAAAATCAACATATCAATGATTCGTGGTATTTGATTCCCTGTGAAAGGACTATTAATTTTTTTCAAAGGCTGAATCTCCAATAGGTTCGTTCAGTAATTGTTTCTTGCTAGCGACAGTTCAATTGTTTTGATGTTGGTTCATTTCTGATTTCATTGCATATTAAACCTATTTAAGTTTTTTTTAAGAATTAATGCCATTGGATTTGGTTTGCCTATGGATTCTATCAGAAAATTATTTGTTTTAGTTTGTAAATGTCCAGAACTTTCAGAGATTTTAGTTGAGCAAAAGAAACTTAAGGGATGTCTTGGGAAGGGTTAAATGAACAATTAAGAATTTGAGAGGTTATTTGAGAGTAAGAAAATCAGATTTTTGTTGGGGAGGCTTCTAGAATAGGGGCAGCTGGACTTATTTGGTTAGCACAAGTTGCTGGAGCCAATTACAGGTTGCCAGCTATCCCAATTCTGTTAACAAAGATGCCTTGTGATGAATTTATTCCCATTCTGTTTCTGCAGCACATGGCACCAAAATAGGGCTATATATAGACCCTTCTTCCATTAAAAAGGCCAGTGACTGATACCTTGAAAATACACAAGAAATTCCTACAGTCTTTTTGATCTAAATTGGTCCTGGTTCTGCTCTTTAATTTCGTTTATGAGTCAGAATTTTTTGGTTTCAAAGAATTTCTGATTCTGGGTCTAAAAATGGTTTAATTCTGGGAAGCTAAGAGATTGGTTAGGAGCTGTTAAGTTTATTGGATTATTGTTCCATTGAGGTATGATTGTTGATCTGCTATTGCTGCTTTACAGAGTCCTGGTTTTCTTTTTGTTTCCTTTTGTTTCCCAGGTATTTCAGTTGAACCTTGAATAGAATTGATGCTTGTTTAAGGCTATTGTGTGATGATGTAAATTCCGGTTGAAAGAAAGAAGTCTTGTTCTGCAACTTTACTAGTTTTTCTCCTTTAAAGTTTTTGCATTTTGTTTTAGCTTCTTTCTAGACAAGCCTTATTTTTCTTCCTAATATATAACTAATCAAGTAATCGGACCTATACTTGTATTTTAGGATTAATATGGGATCTGTTTTGAATGCCTTCAGTTCAACAATATCAGATGTTAGATATATGTATCAACTTAGTAGGCATTAACTGAAGGATTCATTTGCTTGACTTGAGTTTGTCTGTTTTTTGAGTGCATTTGAGAGTTGTATGTTTGTTAGTTCAGAGTATTCATGATGGATCTAGTTTTCAACGCATCATGTATCCAAGTTCACTTGTGTATAGCTTGAGGTTTGGCCTATTGATTTCAGGTTATTTGCATTGGCTCTGTTGGTTTAAGTTTGCAAATGGAACTTGAGTTCATAATCAGATTTGAGACCTTTTGTTTTTTGCTTGGTTTTAAGGTTTGCAAATGGGTTTTCTTAGAATTCCAATGTATATGGTCTTGCTAAAATGATAGGTAATTTGCGCCAAGGCTTTATTAATATAGTTAGGAATTTTGCGTTATTAATTGGTTTCGTAGGTGCATTTCATTAAAATGGAAGCTATTTGGATAAGGTATGATTTTTTTGATTGAAATAGCTTAAGGTGCGTATGGAACCATGTATGCCGAGCTTCTTCTTTCGTGATAAGCTCTCATTCTGGGCTTCGTGACAGGTTCAGTCGCCTCCCTCTTGTCTGTTTGGCGGTTGGTAATTGGGCCTCAAGTCAGGCCCAAGCTGAGAGAAAATATAATAGAGTAGACCTCTCGTTTTAGCCCATTTTAGATTCATAACTTAGATTCAATCTAATTAAAAATGGTTACGATTTCCTTAGGCCCTTTTTAATGGGTAATCCCTTTTAGTTAATCTGAGGTGAGCTATTAGTTAAGTCATGATTTATGGACCTCATGAATTAATTTAGAAACTTGGTTAGAACAATTCGAGGTGCGCCGGGCCAAACAAAAATGACATTTGCATGGCCCTCGTTTAATTAATCTTGTTTTGATCCTTAGAATTCGAGGCGTGCCACCTAGTGGAATTTCCATGGCCCTTGCAAAGTTTCAAATGTATAGTCTCTCTAGGCATGTTATTTTAATAAATTAACTTCCTAAACTCGAGTGCGCATTTAGGTGACCCAAATCCAAATCCCAAAAAAATTATATAAAATATGTTGCAGACTGAGGGTGCATTTATGTGACGCGGTTCAAGACATATTTTAAATGACGTTGTAATTTTTTCTTAAAAATGATTAAAAACGGTTAATAAGGTTAAAATGCACATAGGCTAAAACATGTTTAAAATTAGATAATTGAGCTAATTGTAACTGTAATGACCCGGCCGGTCGTTTTTAGAATTTACGCCCCGATCCCCTATTAACTGCTTCCCCTAAGTTCATTTCTGCTATTTTAGTTTGCCGGGACGTTCGATGTTAGGATTCGGAGTGTTTTGGGACACTTAGTCCCTAAATGAGAGCTTAAGTGTTGGAAAGTGGTCCGTAATCAGAACAGTATAAAGACAGCCTCAGAATGGAAATCTGATGGTTCTGTTAGCTTAGTTAGGTGATTTCGGAGTTGGGAGCGTATCCGGAATGTATTTTGGAGGTCCGTAGCTCATTTAGACTAGAAATGCCGAAAGTTGGAATTTTAAAGTTTTTAGTCCGATAGTGAATTTTTTATCCGAAGGTCGGGATGAAATTCCGAAAGTTGTTCTAGCACCGTCATGTCATTTGGGATGTGTGTGCAAAATTTCAGGTCAATCGGATGTGTTTTGTTTAGGTTTTTGATCGAAAGCGTGTTTTGTTGAAATTTAAACTTCATAGGTTCAAATCATTGATTAATTCGAGTTTCCGGCATTATTTTAGGTGGTTTAAGGATTGATACAAGTTCGAATGATGTTATGGGATATGTCCGTAGGTTTGGTTGAGGTCTCGAGGGCCTCGGGTGTGTTTTTGATGCTCAACGGAGCATTTTGGAGTTTGAAAATGCTGCAGAAATCCTTCAGTTGTGCAGGTCTCAATTCCTTCTTCGTTTTCGCGGCTACCCTCCCGCATTCGCGTAGTTGTAGCTTACCCCTTCATCGCATTCGTAGCCCCTCTCCCGCGTTCGCGTAGTGTAATCCTAGAGGGGAGGCGCCAGTTCCTCTTTGCGTTCGCATAACCCTCCCGCGTTCGCGAAGCCCAGCTTGCTCCTTCATCGCGTTCGCGTAGTATGTCATGCGTTCGTGTACCTATGCCAGTTCCTTCCTCGCATTCGTAGATGCGTCCATGTGTTCGCGTAGAGAAAATTCTAGAACCCATTAATTTCAACCATCATGTTCGCGGTCAGTCCCTCGCAATCGCGAAGGGCATATTTTGGCCAGCTCATATTTTCTTCTTCGCGAACGCGAGGCTTCCTCCGCATTCGCGATGCTTTAAAGATATGGGCAGTATTAAAACATTCAAAAACGAGGTTTAGCCATTTTATTCAAAATACAAGTTTGGGAGCTCTGATTTGGGAGCAATTTCGAAGGTTTTTCAAAGGAAACTATTGGGTAACGATTCTCTACTCCCTTAATCTTAAAACCCACTAATCTAATCACAAATTCATCCTTAATTTCGGATTTTCGAATGAAAATTGGGGGAAACTTCTTGAGAGTTCCATGTGTTAGACTCGTGAGAGTACGAAGCTTCTAAAAATATAAAAATTATTCGATTCCGAGACGTTGGACTGAGAGGAATTTTGGTCATTTTACCTATTTTGCGCCTTAAATTTAAATTTAATAGTGGAATCAGTTGCTTGAGATGTTATTTATGATATGTAATTGAATTGAATAGATTTGTGCCATTTGGAGTCGGATACTCGTGGCAAAGGCGTGATTTCTAGTTAATTTTTGTACCAGCTTGAGGTAAGTGGCTTGTCTAACCTTGTGTGGGAGACCCTTCCCCTTAGGATATGGTATTTGATGTTTGAATGCCTTGTACGTGAGGTGACGAGTGCGTTCTTGAGATAATTGTTGAAAATCCGCTTTTACGTGAAATATTTAAATTATGTTTTCTTGCTTACTTGATTATTCTAAATGCAAGTTTAACCGGTATTAGTTAGAAAAGCATGTTTAGTTGAATTTAAATTCTTATTTTCTCAATTTTCCTAAATTGTACTACATGAAACATGTTAGGATAGCACTACCTGTTTGCTGGTGTTTTGTACTTAAATTCCGAATATCCCTTGGTTGTGGTTGCGCATTTACATTGGGACAACGGATGTGGGATTCCAGTAGCTCCCCCTTATTTGTTTACTTTTGGACTACGGATTAGATTCCTGGTAGATCCCCTTGCACATTTACTTTGGGTCTACGGGTTAGATTCCCGGTAGATCTCCTTGTACCTTGATAATTAGACTACAGGATGGTATCTCGGGAGATCCTTCAGATATATATATGTGATGGACTGGGGGACGGTATCCCGGAAGATCCATAGGATAGTTGAGAAAGGACTACAGGACGGTATCCTGGGAGATCCTCATTTGGTAACTTGGTATTGAGCTGTACTTTTTTGTGTTTACCTTGTTCATTGTTTTTCTGTTGTTGTTTTGTAAATTCTATCTTATTTCACTGTTGTTATATTAATTCCATCTGCTTTTATAATGTACATACTTATTATGTTGTCTAACCTCAGTAGGGCCCTAACCTTCCTTATCACTACCCGACCGAGGTTAAGCTTGGCTCTTACCGAGTACCGTTGTGTTGTACTCACGCCTCTTTTGCGCATATTTTTCATATACAGATCCAGGTACCTCCGCTCAGGCACATTATCAGTGATCCAGGAGAGACATGGAGACTTGAGGTATATTTGTCGCGGCCGCAGACCGAAGAGTCTCCTTCTTGTTCTATCCTATAGTTGTTTAGCTTTCTTGTCTTTCCTTGATGTAGACGCTACAGGAGTTTAGTGCCTTTTTATATACATTTATATAGCCTGTATTGCCCGTGATTTTTTGGGTTTTCGGATTGTTGCCTCAGAATTGTGATGTTGAGTTGTATATGCTAAGCGACATTCATATACATTTTTCTTAAGTTATTCAGCTTTTAAGTAATTATTTTGGCAATTAATGTTGTTTCCGCACTATCGGGCTTACCTAGTCATAGTGACTAGGTGCCGTCATGACATGTTCACGAACGGTGAACTAGGGTCGTGACAAGTTGGTATCAGAGATCTAGGTTCATAGGAGTCATAGAACACAGGCCGATTTATTATATTATCGTTGATGGGTACGAAGACGTTTGTACTTATCTACGATAGGCTATGTAACTTTTTAGGAAAAATTCTTCCCTTTATTTGATTTCATGTAGTGCGATGTTTTTGACCTTAATACTAAACTTCTTTCTTCTATTCTCTTACAGATGGTGAGGACACATGCTACTCGAGACGATCAGGCACCAGCACCCCCTTCTATAGCCATCAGAGGCAGGGGCCGAGGGAGAGGTCGTGGATGCGCACGTGGTGCAGCTGGAGCACTTGTGCGAGCTGCCGCCGAGTTACAGCCAGCAGATCCAGTCGGAGTTTAGGCACCTGGCATGCCTATAACCACTACTACCCCAGCCCTTAAGGAGACATTGGCACAATTTATGAGTATGTACACCACGCTGGCTCAGGTAGGGTTGCTTCCCCTTGTTGCAGCCGCATACTAGGCAGGGGAGGAGCACAGACTCCCGCCGCCCGCACTCCTGAGTAGCGGGTGCAGGTTTAGCAGCTCCCCGAGATTATCCCTGTCCAGCCTACAGTACCAGTTCAGCCCGAGGATGGGACATCTGCTTCTGAGGATGAGCAGCGGAGACTTGAGAGATTCAAGAAGTATGATCCTCCGATTTTTAGTGGATTAGCGACAGATGATGCCTTGGGATTTCTAAAGGATTGCCACTGTATTCTTCGCACTATGGGTATTTATGGATCGAGCGGGGTTTCCTTCATAGCCTTCTGGCTTCGGGGAGCCGCCTATGATTGGTGGCGCACTTATGTGTTAGACAGTCCAGACGAGGCTGCTTCTCTGACTTGGGCCCAGTTTTCTGATATGTTTCAGAGAGAGTTTGTTCCCCAGAGCCTCAGGAATGCATGGCGCGCAGAGTTTGAGCATTTGCACCAGGGAGCTATGATCGTTTCAGAGTACTCTATCTGTTATACCAGGTTGGCTATGCATGCACCGACTTTGGTTGCTACTGTACGCGAGAGGGTTCGCCGGTTCATTGAGGGTCTTATTCTGCCCATCAGATCTAGCATGGCTCGGGAGTTGGAGGTGGCCTTTCCTTATCAGCAAGTGGTGAGCATTGCTAGAAGTATCGAGGGTATGCTCGCCAGGGAGTGAGAGGAGAGGGAGGCCAAAAGGTCTCGAGAGTCGGGTTACTACTCTAGCACCCGTACCCTAGCAGCAGGTCATCATGGTAAGGGTTATATGGGTCATCCCGTTCATTCAGCTCTTCCATCATCCAACAGTACCCCAGCTCCTCCCAGATCTCAGGAGCCTTATTATGCACCTCCGGTTACTAGCGCACCTCCTGCGCGGGGTGTTTTTCGAGGTCAGTCCAGCAGACCTGGCCCCAGCCAGTCACAACCACCACGCCCTCCTAGAACTTATTTTAAGTGTGGTGACACACGTCACATGGTTAGGTACTGCCCCAGACTTGCGAGGGGTGCACCTTCTCAGACTCCTCAGCCATAGCATGCTCCAAAGAGTTCTCAGGCTATGGTCCCAACTCCACCTGCTACCCCACCTGCCCAGCCAACTAGGGGCGGAGGTCGGGGAGGTAGAGGTCACCATCAAGGGGGAGGCTAGGCCAGATATTATGCTATTCCTACTCGTACCGAGGCTGTTACCTCCGATTCTGTCATCACAGTTTTTATACTAGTCTATCACAGAGATGCATCGGTTCTATTCGATCCAGTCTCCACTTACTCTTATGTGTTTTCTTATTTTACTCCGTATTTGGGTGTAGCCCGAGATTCTTTGAGTTCTCCTGTTTATGTTTCTACTCTTGTGGAAGATTCTCTTGTGGTGGACCGCGTTTATCGATCGTGTTTGGTTACTATGCGTGGTTTTGAGATCAGAGCGGATCTGTTGTTAATAAACATGGTTGATTTTGATATTATTTTGGGCATGGACTGGTTGTCGCCCCATTATTCTATTCTTGATTGTCACGCCAAGACCGTGACGTTGGATATGACAGGTATTCCGCGTGTTGAGTGGAGTGGTACGTTAGATTACACTCCCAGTAGAGTTATCTCTTTCCTTAAAGCTCCACGTATGGTTGAGAAGAGGTGTGCCACGTATTTGGATTATGTGAGAGATGTCAGTGTTGATACCCCTTCTGTCGATTCAGTCCCAGTGTTACGGGACTATCCCGATGTGTTCCCAGCTGATCTTCCGGGCATGCCGCCCGATAGAGACATTGATTTTGGCATTGACTTGTTGCCGGGCACCCAACCAATTTCCATTCCTCCGTACTGTATGGCTCCTCTTGAGTTGAAGGATCAGTTTCAAGAATTTCTTGATAAGGGTTTTATTTGACCCAGTGTTTCGCCGTGGCGTGCTCCTATCTTGTTTGTGAAGAAAAATGATGGTTCTATGCGTATGTGCATCGATTATCGTAAGTTGAACAAGGTTACAGTAAAGAATTACTATCCATTGCCTCGTATTAATGATCTATTCGACCAGCTTCAGGGCACACAGGTGTTTTCTAAGATTGATTTGCGCTCCGGTTACCATCAGTTGAAGATTCAGGAGCCAGATATCCTGAAGACTGCCTTCAAGACTCGGTATGGCCATTACGAGTTTTTAGTCATGTCATTTGGGCTGACCAATGCCCCAACAACTTTTATGCATTTGATGCACAGTGTGTTCCGGCCATATCTCGACTCGTTCGTCATTGTTTTCACAGATGATATTCTTGTTTACTCCCGAAGTCGGGAAGAGCACGAGAAACACCTGAGGACAATGCTTCAGGCTTTGAGGGAAAAGAAATTGTATGCAAAGTTTTTAAAATGTGAGTTTGGGTTGGATTTTGTGACCTTCTTGGGTCACATGGTGTCGAGCGAGGGTATTCGGGTGGAACTGAAGAAGGTAGAGGCAGTGCAGAGTTGGCCTAGACCTTCCTCCGTGATAGATATGCGCAGTTTCCTTGGCTTGGTGGGTTATTACCGTCTATTATTTTAGGGGTTTTCTTCGATTGTAACATCTATGACTAGGCTGACCCAGAAGAGTTCTCCGTTCCAGTGGACGGAAGAGTGCGAGGCGAGCTTTCAGAAGCTCAAGACAGCTTTGACTACAACCCTAGTTCTTATATTGCCTACATGTTTGGGTTCTTATACTATCTATTGTGATGCCTCGAGTATTGGCCTTGGAACGGTATTGATGCACGATTGTGGGGTGATTGCCTACGCGTCCAGACAGTTGAAGGTACATGAGAAGAATTATCTTGTTCACGACCTTGAGTTAGCTTCTATTGTTCATGCCTTGAAGATCTAGCATCACTATTTTATGGCGTGCCTTGTGAGATTTATACGGATCATCAGATCTTACAACACATGTTCAAGCAAAAGGATCTAAATTTGCACCAGAGGAGGTGGTTAGATTTGTTGAAAGATTATGACATGACTATTCTGTATCACCCGGGCAAGGCCAATTTGGTGGCCAACGCCTTGAGTCGCCGGGCAGAGAGTTTGGGGAGATTGGCATATTTGCCAATATCGGAAAGGCCTATGGCAATGGATATTCAGGCCTTAGCCAGCCAGTTTGTGAGATTGGACCTTTCGGAGCCCAGTCGGGTTGTAGCTTGTGTGGTTTCTCGGTCTTCATAGTTCGATCGTATCAGGGAGTGGCAGTATGATGACCCCCATTTACTTGTCCTCAAGGACAGGTTGTAGCATGGCGATGCTAGGGATGTGACTATCGGTGAGGATGGGGTATTGAGGATGCAGGGTCGGGTTTGTGTACCCAATGCTGATGATATTCGGGAGTTGATATTGGCAAAGGCTCATAGTTCACGGTATTCCATCCATCCGTGTGCCGTGAAGATGTATCAGGACTTGAGACAGCACTACCGGTGGATGCAGATAAAGAAAGACATAGAGGGCTTTGTAGCTAGATGCCTCAACTTTCAGCAGGTAAAGGCTGAGCACTAGAGACCGGGTGGATTACTTCAGCAGATAGAGATTTCGGCGTGGAAATGGGAGAAGATCACAATGGATTTTGCAGTTGGTCTCCCTCAGACTGCGAAAAAATTCAATGCCATTTGGGTTGTTGTAGATCGGCTGACCAAGTCTGCGCACTTCATTCCTATGTGTACTACTTACTCAGCGGAGCGGTTACCAGAGATTTACATCAGAGAGATTGTTCGTCTGCATTGTATTCTAGTTTCTATCATCTCAGACAGGGGTACTAGTTTACATCACGGTTCTAGAGAGCCGTTCAACAGGAGTTGGGTACGCGGGTGACGATAAACACATCATTTCACCCCCAGATAGACAGACAGTCCGAGCGCACCATTCAGATTCCTGAGGATATGCTCCATGAGTGCGTGATTTAGTTTGGAGGGTCTTGGGATCAGTTTTTGCCATTAGCGGAGTTTACTTACAATAATAGTTATCAGTCCAACATTCAGATGGCACTGTATGAGGCTTTATATGGTAATAGGTGCAGTTCTCGGGTGGGTTGGTTTGAGCCGGTGAGGCAAGACTATTGGGCACAGATTTGGTTCAGGATGCGCTGGAGAAGGTTAAGGTGATTCGGGATCGACTCCGTACAGCCCAGTCCAGATAGAAGAGTTATGCGGACTGGAAGGTTCGAGATGTTTCCTATATGTTGGTGAGCGGGTTCTACTTTGGGTCTCGTGTATGAAAAGCGTCATGAGGTTTGGGAAGAAAGGGAAGTTGAGTCCGAGATTTATTGGCCCTTTTGAGATTTTGAGGCGAGTTGGGGAGGTTCGAGCTTGCCTTACCTCCTAGTTTGGCCGGGGTTCATCCGGTATTTCATATTTCTACGCTCCGGAGATATCACGGTGATCCGTCGCACGTGTTGGATTTCACTTCAGTCCAGTTGGACAAGGATATATCTTATGTTTAGGAGCCAGTGGCAATATTGGATAGGCAGGTCCAAAAGCTCAGGTCAAAGAATATAGCATCAGTAAAGGTTTAGTGGCGGGGTCAGCAGGTCGAGGAGGCGACTTGGGAGATCGAGCGGGATATGCGCAACCGATACCCTCATCTTTTCACTACTTCAGGTATGTTCTCTATGCTCGTTCGAGGACAAACGAATGTTTAAGTGTGGGAGGATGTAACGACCCGGGCGATAGTTTTTAGTATTTACGCCTCGATCCCCTATTAACTGCTTCCCCTAATTTCATTTCTACTCTTTTGATTTTCCAGGACGTTCGGTGTTAGGATTTGGAGTGTTTTGAGACACTTAGTCCCTAAATGAGAGCTTAAGTGTTGGAAAGTTGTCTATAATTTGAATAGTGTGAAGACGACCTCATAATGGAAATCTGACGGTTCTGTTAGCTCCGTTAGGTGATTTCGGGGTTGGGAGCATGTACGGAATGTATTTTGGAGGTCTATAGCTCATTTAGGCTAGAAATGCCTAAAGTTGGAATTTTAAAGTATTCGGTCCGATAGTGAATTTTTTATCCAAGGGTTGGAATGGAATTTCGAAACTTACTGTAGCACCCTCATGTCATTTGGGACGTGTGTGCAAAATTTCAGGTCAATCAGATGTGTTTTGGTTAGGTTTTTGATCGAAAATGTGTTTTGTTGAAATTTGAAGTTCATAGGTTCAAATCATTGATTAATTGGAGTTTCCGGCGTTGTTTTAGGTGGTTTAAGGATTGGTGCAAGTTCAAATGAAGTTATGGGATATGTCCGTAGGTTTGGTCGAGGTCCCGAGGGCCTCCGGTGTGTTTCAGATGCTCAACGGAGCATTCTAGAGTTTGAAAATGCTGCAAAAATCCTTCAGCTGTGCAGGTCCCGATTCCTTCTTCGCATTTACGGCTACCCTCCCGTGTTCGCGTAGTTGTAACTTACCCCTTCATCCTGTTCACGGCCCCTTTCCCGCGTTCGCGTAGTGTAATCCTTGAGGGGAGGGGCCAGTTCCTCTTTGCGTTCGCATAACCCTCCCGCATTCGCGAAGCCCAATTTGCTCCTTCATCGCATTCGCGTAGTCTGTCATGCGTTCACGTACCTATGCCAGTTCCTTCCTTGCATTTGTGGACGCGCCCACGCGCTCACATAGAGCAAATTCTGGAACATAATAATTTCCTCCATTGCGTTCCCGGTCAGTCCCTCGCGATCGCGAAGGGCATATTTTGGCCAGCTCATATTTTCTTCTCCGCGTTCGCCATGCTTTAAAGATCTGGGCAGTATTAAAACATTCAAAATGAGGTTTAGCCATTTTCTTCAAAATACAAGTTTGGGAGCTCAGATTTGGGAGCAATTTCGAAGGTTTTTCAAAGGAAACTACTAGGTAACGATTCTCTACTCCCTTAAGCTTAAAACCCACTAATCTAATCACAAATTCATCCTTAATTTCAGATTTTTGAATGAAAATTGAGGGAAACTTCTTAGACCAAACTACTGAATTTTGAATGGCCATTTGACCTCCGATTTGGGAGATTTTTATATGGTTAGACTCATGAGAGTACGAAGGTTCTGAAAATGTAAAAATTATTCGATTCCGAGACTTTGGCCTGAGGGGAATTTTGGTCATTTTACCTATTTTCGTGCCTTCGCTTTAAATTTAATAGTGGAATCAGTTGCTTGCGATGTTATTTATGATATGTAATTAAATTGATAGATTTGGGCCATTTGGAGTCGGATACCTGTGGCAAAGGCATGATTTCTAGTTGATTTTTGTACCGGTTCGAGGTAAGAGGCTTGTCTAACCTTGTGTGGGTGACCCTTCCCCTTAGGATATGTTATTTGATGTTTGAATGCCTTGTACGTGAGGTGACGAGCGCGTACTTGAGCTAATTGTTGAAAATCCACTTTTACGTGAAATATTTATATTGTGTTTTCTTGCTTACTTGATTATTCTAAATGCAAGTTTAACCGGTATTAGTTAGAACAACATGTATAGTTTAATTTAACTACTTATTTGCTCAAGTTGCCTAAATTGTACTACGTGAAGCATGTTAGGCTAGTACTACCTGTTTGCTCGTGGTTTGTACTTAAATTATGAATATCCCTTGGTTGTGGTTGCGCATTTATATTGGGACTATGGATGTGGGATTCCGGTAGCTCCCCCTTATTTTTTACTTTGGGATTACGGGTTAGATTCCCGGTAGATCCCCCTGTACCTTGATAGTTAGACTATAGGACGGTATCCCGGGAGATCGTACGGATATATATATATATATTGGACAACGATTCGGTATCCCGGGAGATCCACATGACAGTTTAGAAAGGACTACAGGACGGTATCCTTGGAGATCCTCATTTGGTTACTTGGTATTGAGCTGTACTTTTCTGTGTTTACCTTGTTAATTGTTTTCCTGCTGTCGTTTTTGTAAATTCTGTATTATTTTACTGTTGTTATATTAATTCCATCTGCTTTCATACTGTACATACTTATTATATTGTCTAACCTCAGTAGGGCGCTGACCTTCCTCGTCACTACCCGACCGAGGTTAGGCTTGGCACTTACTGAGTACCGTTGTGGTGTACTCACGCCTCTTCTACGCATGTTTTTCATGTACAGATCCATGTACCTCCGCTCAGGCACATTATCAGTGATCCAAGAGAGACACAGAGACTTGAGGTATATCTGTCGCATCCGTAGACCGAAGAGTCTCCTTCTTATTCTATCCTATAGTTGTTTAGCTTTCCTGTCTTTCCTTGATGTAGACGCTTCTGGAGTTTAGAGCCTTTTTATATACATTTCTATAGCCTGTGTTTCCCGTGAGTTTTAGGTTTTTGGGATTGTTGCCTCAAAATTGTGATGTTGAGTTGTATATGCCAAGAATCATTTATATACATTTTTCTTAAGTTATTCAGCTTTTAAGTAATTATTTCCGCAATTAATGTTGTTTCCGCACTGTCGAGCTTACCTAGTCATAGTGACTAGGTACCGTCATGACATGTTCACAGACGGTGAACTAGGTTCGTGACAAGTTGGTATCAGAGCTCTAGGTTCATAGGAGTCATGGAACACATGCCGATTTATTAGAGTCTCGTTGATTGGTACGGAGATGTTTGTACTTATCTACGAGGCTATGTAACTTTTTAGGAAAAATTCTTCACTTCATTTGATTTCCTTGTCGTGCGTTGTTTTTGACCTCAATACTAAACTTTTGTCTTCTATTCTCTCACAGATGATGAGGACATGTGCTACTCGAGATGATCAGACACCCGCACACCCTCCTGCAGTCGTCAGAGGTAAGGGCTGGGGTAGAGGCCGTGGACGCACACGTGGTGCAGCTAGAGCACCTGTGCGAGCTACAGCCGAGGTACCGCTAGCAGATCCAGTTGGAGTTCAGGCACCTGACATGCCTACAACCACTACTACTCCAGCCCTTCAGGAGATATTGGCATAGTTTATGAGTATGTACACCTGCTGGCTCAGGTAGGGGTTCTTCCCCTTGTTGCAGCCACATCCCAGGCCGGGGGAGGAGCACAGACTCCCATCACCCGCACTCCTGATTAGCGAGTGTAGGTTGAGCAGGTCCCAGAGATCATCCCCATCTAGATTGCAGTACAAGTTCAGCCCGAGGATGGGACAACTACTTCTGAGGATGAGCTGCAGAGACTTGAGAGATTCGAGAAGTATGATCCTCTGGTTTTCAGTGGATTAGCGATAGATGATGCCTTGGGATTTCTGGAGGATTGCCACCGTATTCTTCACACTATAGGTATTACCGGATCGAGTGGGGTTTCCTTCACAGCCTTCCAGCTTCGGGGATCTGCCTATGATTGGAGGCGCACTTATGAGTTAGACAGTCCGAACGAGGCTGCTTCTCTCACTTGGACCCGGTTTTCGGATATGTTTCAGAAAGAGTTTGTTCCCCAAAGCCTCAGAGATGCATGGCGCATAGAGTTTGAGCATTTGCGCCAGGGTGCTATGACCATTTCGGAGTATGCTATCTATTATACTAGGTTGGCCAAGCATGCACCGGTTTTGGTTGCTACTGTACGCGAGAGGGTTCGCCCTTTCGTTGAGGGTCTTATTCCGCCCATCAGATCTAGCGTGGCTTGAGAGTTGGAGGTGGACATTTCTTATCAGTAGGTAGTGAGCATTATTAATAGGATCGAGGGTATGCTCGCCAGGGAGCGTGAGGAGAGGGAGGCCAAGAGGTCTCGAGAGTCGGGTCACAACTCTGGCACCCGTACCCCAGCAGCAGGTTGTCATGGTAGGGGTTATATGGGTCGCCCCGTTCATTCAGCTCTTCCATCATCTAACAGTACCCCAACTAATACCAGATCTCAGGAGCCCTATTATGCACCTCTGGTTTCTAGCGTGCCTCCTACGCGGGGTGTTTTCCGAGGTTAGTCCAGTAGACCTGGCCCCAGCCAGTCACAACCACTGCACCCTCCCAGAGCTTGTTTTGAGTATGGTGACACACGTCACATTGTTAGGGATTGCCCCAGACTTGTGAGGGGTGCGCCTTCTCAGACTCCTCAACCGCATTGTGCTCCACAGAGTTCTCAGGCTATGGTCCTAGCTCCAGCTACTACCCTACCTGCCCAGCCTGCTAGGGGCGGGGAGGTAGAGGTCACCCTCGAGGGGGAGGTATAGCCAGATATTATACTATTCCTGCTCGTACCGAGGTTGTTGCCTGAGATTATGTAATCACAGGTATTATACTAGTCTGTCACAGAGATGCAACGGTTCTATTTGATCTAGGCTCCACTTACTCTTATGTGTCTTCTTATTTTGCTCCGTATTTGGGTGTAGCCCGAGATTCTTTAAGTTCTCCTGTTTATGTTTCTACTCTTGTGGGAGATTCTCTTATGGTGGACCACATTTATCGGTCGTGTTTTGTTACTATTCATGGTTTTGAGACCAGAACGGATCTGTTGTTACTCAACATGGTTGATTTTGATATTATTTTGGGCGTGGACTGGTTGTCGCCCCATTATGCTATTCTTGATTGTCACGCCAAGACTGTGACACTGGCTATGCTAGGTGTTCTGCGTGTTGAGTGGAGTGGTACGTTAGATCACACTCCCAGTAGAGTTATCTCTTTCCTTAAAGCTCAGCGTATGGTTGAGAAGGGGTTTGCTGCGTATTTGGCTTTTGTGAGAGATTTCTGTGTTGATACCCCTACCGTGGACTTAGTCCCAGTGGTACGGGACAATCTCGATGTGTTCCCAACTGATCTTCTGGGCATGCCGCCAATAGAGACATTGATTCTGGCATTGACTTATTGTCGGGCACTCAGCCCATTTCCATTCCTCCGTATCGTATGGCTCCTCCTGAGTTGAAGGAGTTGAAGGATCAATTACAGGAATTGCTTGATAAGGTTTTTATTCGACCCAATGTTTCACCGTGGGGTGCTCTAGTCTTGTTTGTGGAGAAAAACGATGGTTCTATGCATATATGCATCAATTATTGTCAGTTGAACAAGGTTACAGTAAAGAACTACTATCCTTTGCCTAGTATTGATGATCTATTCGACCAGCTTTAGGGTGCACAGGTGTTTTCTAAGATTGATTTGCGCTCAGGTTACCATCAGTTGAAGATTCGGGAGCCAAATATCCCGAAGACTGCCTTCAGGACTCGGTATGGCCATTATGAGTTTTTAGTCATGTCATTTGGGCTGACCGATGCCTCAGCAGCTTTTATGAGTTTTTAGTCATGTCGCCGGGTAGAGGGTTTGGGGAGTTTGGCGCATTTGCCAGCATCGGAGAGGCCTATGGCGATGGATATTCAGGCCTTAGCCAGCAGATTTGTGAGATTGGACCTTTCGGAGCCCTGTCGGGTTAAAGCTTGTGTGGTTTCTCGGCCTTCATTATTCGATCGTATCAGGGAGCGGCAGTATCATGACCCCCATTTACTTATCCTTAAGGATAGGATTTAGCATGGCGATGCCAGGGATATGAATATCGGTGAGGACGGGGTATTGAGGATGCAGGGTCGGGTTTGTCTACCCAATGTTGATGATATTCGGGAGTTGATATTAGCAAAGGCTCATAGTTTGCGGTATTCCATCCATCCGGGTGCCGCGAAGATGTATCAGGACTTGAGACAACACTACTGGTGGAGGCGGATGAAGAAAGACATAGAGGGGTTTGTAGCTAGATGCCTCAACTGTCAGCAGGTAAAGGCTGAGCACCAGAGACCGGATGGGTTACCTCAGTAGATAGAGATTTCTGAGTGGAAATGGTAGAGGACCACCATGGATTTTGAAGTTTGTCTCCCTCAGACTGCGAAGAAATTTAATACTATTTGGGTTGTTGTAAATCGGTTGACCAAGTCTGCGCACTTCATTCCTGTATGTACTACTTACTCAGCGGAGCCGTTAGCGGGGATTTACATCAGAGAGATTGTTCTCTGCATAGTATTCCAATTTCTATCATCTCTGATAGGGGTAATCAGTTTACATCACGGTCTTGGAGAGCCGCTCAGCAGGAGTTGGGTACTCGGGTGACGATGAGCACAACATTTCACCCCTAGACGGACGGACAGTCCGAGCGCACCATTCAGATTCGTGAGAATATGCTGTGTGCATGCATGATTGAGTTTGGAGGGTCTTGGGATCAGTTCTTGCCATTGGCGGAGTTTTCTTACAATAATAGTTATCAGTACAGTATTCAGATGGCACCGTATGAGGCTTTATATGGTAGGAGGTGCAGATCTTCGGTGGGTTGGTTTGAGCCGGGTGAGGCGAGACTATTGGGCACAGATTTGGTTCAGGATGCGTTGTAGAAGGTTAAGGTGATTCAGGATCGACTCCGCACAGCCCAGTCTAGATAGAAGAGTTATGCAGACCGTAATGTTCGAGATGTTTCCTATGTGGTTGGTGAGCGGGCTCTGCTTCGGGTCTCGCCTGTGAAGGGCGTCATGAGGTTTGGGAAGAAAGGGAAGTTAAGCCCGAGATTTATTGGCCCTTTTTGAGATTTTGAGGCGAGTTGGGGAGGTTGCTTATGAGCTTGCCTTACCTCCCAATTTGGCGGAGGTTCATCCGGTATTTCATGTTTCGATGCTCCGGAGGTATCATGGTCATCCGTCGCAAGTGTTGGATTTAACTTCAGTACAGTTGGACAAGGATCTATCCTATGTTGAGGAACCAGTGGCAATATTGGAGAGGCAGGTCCGAAAGCTCAAGTTAAAGAATATAACATCAGTAAAGGTTCAGTGGTGGAGTCAACCGGTTGAGGAGGCGACTTGGGAGACCGAGCGGGATATGCATAGGCGATATCCTCATCTTTTCACTACTTCAGGTATGTTCTCTATGCTCGTTCGAGGACGAACGAATGTTTAAATGTGGGAGGATGTAACGACCCGGACGGTCGTTTTTAGAATTTACGCCCCAATCCCCTATTAACTGCTTCCCCTAAGTTCATTTCTGTTATTTTGATATGCCGGGACGTTCGGTGTTAGGATTCAGAGTTTTTTGGGACACTTTATCCCTAAATGAGATCTTAAGTGTTGGAAAGTGGTCCGTAATTGGAACAATGTGAAGACAGCTACGGAATGGAAATCCGACGGTTCTGTTAGATCCTTTAGGTGAGTTCGGGGTTGGGAGCGTGTCCGTAATGTATTTTGGAGGTCCGTAGCTCATTTAGGCTAGAAATGCCGAAAGTTGGAATTTTAAAGTTTTTGGTCTGATAGTGAAATTTTTATCTGAGGGTCGGAATGGAATTTCGTCAGTTTCTATAGCACTGTCATGTCATTTGGGACGTGTTTGCAAAATTTCAGGTCAATCAGACGTGTTTTGGTTAAGGTTTTGATCGAAAGCGTGTTTTGTTGAAATTTGAAGTTCATAGGTTCAAGTCATTGATTAATTCGAGTTCCCGGCGGTGTTTTAGGTGGTTTAAGGATTGATACAAGTTCGAATGATGTTATGGGATATGTACGTAGGTTTGGTTGAGGTCCCGAGGGCCTAGGGTGTGTTTCAGATGCTCAACGGAGCATTTTGGAGTTTCAAAATGCTGCAGAAATCCTTCAGTTGTGTAGGTCCCAATTTCTTCTTCGCGTTCGCGGCTACCCTCCCACATTCGCATAGTTGTAGCTTAACCCTTCATCGCGTTTGCAACCCCTCTCCCATGCTCACGTAGTGTAATCATGGAGGGGAGGGGCCAGTTCCTCTTCGTGTTCGCATAACCCTCCCACATTTGCGAAGCCCAGCTTGCTCCTTCATCGCGTTCGCGTAGTCTGTCACGCGTTCGCGTACCTATGCCAGTTCCTTCCTCGCGTTCGCGGACGCGTCCACACGTTCGCGTAGAGCAAATTCCGGAACCCAATAATTTCCTCTATTGCTTTCGCGGTCAGTCCCTCGCGATCGCGAAGGGCATATTTTGGCCAGCTCATATTTTCTTCTTTGCGAATGCGAGACTTCCTCCGCGTTCGTGATGCTTTAAAGATCTGGGTAGTATTAAAACATTCAAAAATGAGGTTTAGCCATTTTCTTCAAAATACAAGTTTGGGAGCTCGGATTTGGGAGAAATTTCAAAGGTTTTTCAAAGGAAACTACTGGGTAACAATTCTCTACTCCTTTAAGCTTAAAACCCACTAATCTAATCACAAATGCATCCTAAATTCCAGATTTTTGAATGAAAATTGGGGGAAACTTCTTAGACCAAACTATTGAATTTTGAGTGGGCATTTGACCTCCAATTTGGGAAATTTTTATATGGTTAGACTCGTGAGAGTACGAGGGTTCTTAAAATATAAAGATTATCCGATTTCGAGATGTTGGCCTGAGGGGAATTTTGGTCATTTTACCTATTTCCGCGCCTTAGCTTTAAATTTAATAGTGGAATCAGTTGCTTGCAATGTTATTTACGATATGTAATTGAATTGAATAGATTTCGTCCATTTGGAGTCGGATACTCATTGTCACACCTCTTTTTTTCCGCTTTTATACGGGTTTTACTACATCCAGGGAAGGGATATAATAAAGAAAGGAGTTTTTCCAATTTAAGGACAATCGAAACAGGATTCATTTTTTATTTAAGAATCAGAGTCGCCACTTGCGAGATTTATGGTGTCCCAAGTCACCGTTTTGAATCCCGAATCGAGGAAGGGTTTGACTCTGTTTAACAGTCGCGAACCAGAAATCCGAGTAAGGAATTCTGTTAATCCGGGAGAAGGTGTTAGGCATTCCCGAGTTCCGTGGTTCTAGCACGGGCGCTCAACTGTCATATTTGGCTAAAATACTTGATTTTAATACATATTATCCTATTTGTGCATTTTTTTAGAATTAATTACCGCTTTTTGTCAATTTTTTTTATTTTAAGAAAGTGAACATCATTTAAGGACATGTTTTTGGATCACGTCACATGAAATGCACCCGGATTCTCGACACATTCTTATTCGACGTTTTCGGATTTGGATTTAGGTTGCATGAAATGCCCACCCATATTAGGAAGGTAATATTATTAAAAATCGCGCTTAAATCGGCTAACGTGTTATATCTTTGGGGAAGGCCGTGAAATTTGCTAAACGGCCCGTCCCAAATTTCTAAGCATTTTTATTAAGTAATTAATGAGGGCCCCGCAATTATGTATTTTATTTGGTGAGGCTCGTCTCATTTTTATTTATTAAGGCCCAACTAAAGTAGCTAAATTTTCTATTTTTTTCTCTAATGTTTAATTAATCAGTGGATATAAATTTGAACTCTTAATTCAAGTCCGGGCTCAAACAAGAGGGAACACCTTTTAGCTTGAGCCCGCTACCTAATTAGAAGTCCAATTTCTATATTCGCGAATTAATTCCCTATACTCCTAATATAGTCTTAAAAAGGGTTTATAATAACCTCTTGGGCCTTGAAAGTTGGCCCAAACAAGGAAACATACCAAATGACCTCGGACTTCACTTTTGGTCCAAATGATTTCAAACTCCCATAACCATTATGCACACAGGAGTGAATAAATAGTGACCCAACAAGAGTACTAGAAAATAAGAATTCCATCGAGCCAGCAGCAAACATTCGAAGGATCGAACCAGGCGAGCAATTGAAACTGTAAAAATATACTGGACAAAACCTATCCAAGACGATTACTGTCCAGCCAACACACAAAAGAAAAGCCTACCTTTCAAGGATAAAGGAGAATTAAATAAAAAGGAAACTTCAATTCATGGTCATTTTCTTTTAACAGTCAACTTCCCAAAATCCCTTATCATTCTACTCAAATAAACATGTAAACAGTAGCAAACACTAGCCCATTAGGGTAAATCACATGACCAAATTGTGAACATGGAAACATATACAAAACTGAAAATAAACACCTAAGAGGTAATCATCCAAAAGTTTAAATGACAAGTAAAGTAAAACAAGTTAATGCAAAGATCAGGATAAGAAGTATGGAAACACCTAGCAACACCATTTCGTCTTTCTCAAACTACTCCGTAATCCCACAACTTAAACCAAACATACACAAATATGGATCCAACACGAAAAGCACAGACCCTTTGTGTTTAAGTTCAAAGAAACAAGCAAATCATCTTGCAAGGACTATCTGATGCACATTCACATTGGGACGCGATAAATCAGTTGGTCATGTAACCATAAACAACTCCGAACCTACGAGTGGATCGGTGTATGAATCATGGGTTGAATCATGAGAACTAATGGGGATTTTCCCAATCATCAGAGGCAAGCGAGCAGTTAGGATGACAATTTAAAGTTAACAGTTTTTCCAATTGACCAAAATTTAGTGAGGACTTAACAGTTATCAAGAAAATAGCACTGATCAACTAACTCTCTACAATCCTAAGTGCAAACCAACATATATGTTCGAATGGAGTCCAGCAAAGATTAATAACACCAAAGAATCAAATTAACATGAACATAGACATAGTATAATCAGTCCAAAAGCTTAGTCATGCTTCATGCTAGTCAAATAATGAACAGAGGAATCTAACATTCTTCTCATGAGAGCCTATTCAAACAGAGACTAATACCAACTTAAATGCAATACTTCATGCTCACACTATCAGGTTCGAAATCAAGCATTCCCTACGATTAAACTTTAGAATTTCAGCAAGTAAGAACAATTTTACATTAACAGACCAATAGATACTAGCAGGGAAACTTTGCAAATATCAGAGGGACTAGTCGAACTAAAATTAACAGTAATATGACATCTCAATAATAATCCATACAACTACCTACAAACTCTGACTTCAGTCGAGCATATTGAAATCAGTTGAGTCTAAGATTATATGATATTTGAACACACAAACGAAACAGCATATCAAAAAAAAATTATAGAATACTCAACGAGCTCACAACTTTCAACGCTTCACAAACAGGCTACTCGATTCAAGGAACTATATGAGAAATTAGACCAGCTATTTCAACTTTTTAGAATCGTAGGATCAGTCCTTTAACAATGAGAGGCAACCAAATTCGGATTTAGAGTATACTTCTAATGCAAAGACGAAACAGAACATATCTACATCTGATAGCATTTATCCACAATCCACAATATTCAGAAATCTATAAGAATCCGACTCTACTTACATACTTATTCAATCGTTTTGTTCCAAACTTTTGTCACATGTTTATTACATCAAAGCAAAATGAGAGGAATCAGAAATTGAACCTGAATATGGATAGGATTTGATTGATAGAAACTCAATAATTACAGCGAAGGATTCAAATCGAACCTAATAAATCTTCAAGAGGAATTGTCAGGTAGAGTCACTAGGAAATATCCACTGGAATCTACACCAAGCAGCAACAACGTCGGGCTCAAAAATCAAATCCACTTAATCAGGAACAAAATCCGAAGAACTGAACAACACTCGAATCTAATTTTCAATCTCAAATTTCTATTCTCAAGTTTTCTTCCGAAGTTCTCTTTCTCGTTCTCTCTGGAAAAATCTTTCTCTGAAATCTATTTCTTCGAATGCCTCTTCTGAATTTCCTCCTTCATCTAAATAACGCTGGAATTTTGTTGAATGTAAGGAAGATAGGGACACATAATTTTCGTGTCCCTATGGTGAAGAATCTGATGACTTTAAAAGACATAGGGCAGGCGGCTCGGGTTCAGGGCGTGGGTTGGGCTTCGGCGTGGGTCTGGCTTTGCTTTGGGCTGGTAGATTTCTTTTAATAATAGGCCCAATTTCAGGCAATCTATTAAGAGTAACATTTCTTTTATTTGTTATTTGTTTTCTTCTTATTTCTTTTGCTTTTTGTATTCATTTTTAATTTGTATTATATATTTTTGTATTTTTCTTGATT